>JAOBRD020385237.1:1438-19736 GCA_027575215.2 Hydrozoanthus sils
CGCGTTGACTAATGAATAACTTGGCAAACGCTCTTTTTTTTGCCCGGCGATTTTCAGCCTCGCGTTCTTATGAACAAAGTTCATATTAACAAGGAGAGTGTAGCGCGTTGACTAATGAATAACTTGGCAAACGCTCTTTTTTTTGCCCGGCGATTTTCAGCCTCGCGTTCTTATGAACAAGGTTCATATTAACAAGGAGAGTGTAGCGCGTCGACTAATGAATGACTTGGCATGCAATCTTTTTTTTACAAAATTATACTTTATAAAAGTATTGAGGCTGAGGTTGACTAGATTTTAAGAATATTTTAAGAATAATACCGGATTTTGTACTCAACGGTGACCGCTTTTTCCTTTTCTATACGACAATTTGACAGCCCAGGTGCTGGTTGAGTTTTTAAAAAGAGTCTGTACCAAAACTGAATGGTGTATGAGTTTGATTCGGAGTACCAAATGCCACCAAATTATGGCAACCTGTTGATGCTATGCGATACCACAGTCATTTTAGAAAAGGAAATTCCATGCCACCGTTATTCCCGAAACTAAGAATATTCGCAAGAATATTTTCTGCCTAAAATCGGCCAAATAATAAGAATACGAAAAACAATAGTCTTATAAAAAAAAAGACTGTATTATGTACAACCGGTACGGACACCGCTCAAACTCTCCACTGTTACAAAGCGAGTCGCTAACAATATACTGACGTGACACTTTTTCCTAGAGATTAGAGATACGAGAAAGGGGGAAAAAGCGAAGATTACGACTACGAGCTAAACTTAAAATTGCCGCCTATGGCAATTGCACTATCCATAATGAAGACTTTATAATTTCTTACTGGTGACTTACCTCCGGATTTTGGGGCGATTCCTTAATGTTATTGCTATCCTTTTTAGTCGTTTCACTGATGTTAAACAAATGCTCTGTAGGCCCTGTCCAAGTTCATTTATAGTCAAAAATCAATAAGATGTAAAATGTTTGATAAATTGATTGATAGCGGTGATAACTGAAAAGCGACAACTGCATTGAACCGCTTCAACGAAAAGTGCTCGAAGTGCAAAAGATATCCTCCATCAGCCAATCACGCGCGTTAATTCTGATCATTATATCACGACGTTGGAAGAAAATATATTCACGCATTGTGCTCCGTCGCTAGACGACTCCGCATAATATGGATTATATTTTCTCCCAACTACCCGTCTGTTAACTTTGTTGTGTATTACAAGGTGGCGCGAACATTTGAAGTTTACCAGAGATTTCAAGAGTCAGCATAACGAGAAAAACTTTATCTTTATAGCCTTTATATGTTCTTCTATCTATGTAAGAAAAAATCGAACAAGTTGTTGCTTTACCCCCCCCCCCGACCAATGTTGCCAGAAGTACAAAAAGGTGGGTCAGTTTGCTCTTCCGGGTTACACGTTTCCCAGGAGGAGCGATTGAATGCGATTATTGAATTATTTTCAGAGACAAATGGCATTTTACAGCAAAAAAAAAACACGATTGACAGCAACATGGCAAAACAAGCATTTTGTAGGATAAGCGAAGTGGTTTCAGATCAATCAGGAAATGGAGATACGATCTTTGTTACTTGGGGTAGCGGTTGCGTTGTACGATCGAAAGATTTGCAAGAATTACTCGGCGCACAAAGTGAAGTGTTTTTGGTTACCAGCAACGAAGTGATTGATGAGGAATATCTTCGTAAAGTGGCGGGACTGAAAAAAAGACATAAACTTGTGGCTGATTTTCCGAATGAAGAAAATTCGGAAAGTGCGTTTGAAACATACAGCTTAATGGAATTGTTTAGAGAGACCTCTGACGTATTTGTGATGGATGGAGTCATATTTGTTTCCCTTACCGGCGAGGAAATTCTAGGGAAAAGCATAACCACCACACGTCCTCTCGATTTACAATTTAAGAGCGAATCGGCAGCTTTCCAGTATTCAACTACAATGGTTCACGCTACCTGTTACGTGTTATTAGACGGGATTGAGGATCCGGATCACACCAAGGTCAAGGGATTTATTCCCAGGTCGTACAGCGTAACATACCAGGATGGTAAACTTTGCCTGACAAGGAAAGACGAATCACAAACTCTGGGCAAGAAATGTGTTCGTTCAGAAAATTGCTTTGAAAATAACGAATATCCGTGCGGCGCTGTCATTGTCGGGAGAAGTGATGATCAGTTTCTCGGAGTTCTGAAGTGTGACAACAAGCAATTGACACCAGTCAGCGTCTTGGAGTTGGCTATGAACAAAGGTGCGATTATTCTTGTATCCGTTTTTAAACTTACGAAACACTCATTTAAGTGCATTAAATGTTCGATTTAGTCGTGTGAATTGGACTACATAGTTATTATTTAACTTCTCGTGCTTAATTGGGAGTTTAAACAGCTATCTGAGCTGCTTTTTTTAATAACTACATTGTACGCTTCTTGACAGACAAATTAAGAATGTCTATAATAATGTTGCGCACTTGGAGCCATTTAGTGGATCACCAGCACTTCAAAGCTTTCACAATCTCTTCAAAATTGCCATGACGAAAAAAAGTTACAGTAAATTCGAATAGCTTAGAACTAAAGTTGAAATCAACTGCATCGACAGAAGTATATTGCGACACATCCACGCAATGCACTGATTACCTGTGGGAATAAACAATAATCAGTGGCAGATCCAGGACTTCCAAATGGGGGGGGGGGCACAGATATATACACATATATATATATATATATATATATGGACCCTAAAAAAGAAAAAGAAATAGTTTTTTTGGGACATTACTTTTAGAAAAAAATTTCACGGCACAGCCCGCCAGTCCCCCCCTGGATCCACCACTGATAATGGTATAATTATGTAATACGTATGTTCAGAAACCAATGTCAATGCGGAAAATCTGAACCAAAAACACGTATAACTTTTCTATTAACTAATTTAATTTTAAGAATTTAGATTGACATTACCCATGCTCTTCAAATTCTCAAAGAATGTTTCTCAAATGTACTGTAACTTGGTGTAAAAAACAGGTTAGGTTTCCAAATTCACATAATATAGGAAAGAATTACTGTGTTTGAACTACCATATATATTTATGCATAACTGTACATGTATTGATAAAATTCTGAGTGTGAAAACACTCTGTGCTTTAAAATCAACTTTCTTGAGTGAAGGGGGGAGGGGAGTAGGGGTGGCATATTTCGAGGATTACAAAAAACAAATTTTCACAAACTAACAAAAATTATTACGTCTGCAAAAATGTATAGAGTATGATCATGAATAACTATGTTAATGATAATTTATATGTAATAAAAAAAGACAAAAACATAAAAAGACAACTTTCCATCTTGTTGTTTTTAAGTTGCTAAATGTTAAGGTTTTAACAAACAATAAGTACATTAATGACATTGGAAGTAAAGTTTTTACTCAGGGCCAATAACCAAATCCTTCCCTCTGATTGGCTGAAAATGGACCAAGGAGCTATTTGACTGATTTCTCATTAGCATTCCTGTCAAGTTTCAGTTAATGTTAAGAATGGGTGAGAAATTTATTGAAACCCCAAAAAATTTTTTCAAGCATTGTGAGGAAAATGTTTTTGGACCTCCTCAATCTAAGGGGGGATTGAGAGCATGCTCCCCCTATAGATTTTGAAAATTAATTATGTAACCAAGATTGGCTGGATTGCATTTCATGGCATATCTGCTGTTAAAATTAAGTGTACATTTAACGTACAGTCCACTTAAAACATGTTTCAAATTAAAAGTTAGGTAGAGTTTGTTCAATCAGCTTTGAGCAACCAAATATATTCGCTTTATAAATACAAAATAGCTCATAGTGAAAGTGAAAGTTTTCAATCACCAGGAGTAAAATATTATTTAAGCTTACAAGAATATATTTCAATTTTACCAATCAATACTATCGCCAAAAGTAGGTAGAAAGTGCTGCTGTTTACTTTTTCATCTAACATAAGATTTTAATTTCTTAGAAATGTAAATTACCTAACTTGGTAAATCTAGCATTTTATATAAAATGTGTGAGAATTTTCTTACCATGCAAGTGAGGATGAAAATGTATCAAATTGTGTGTATGTGTCTCATGCATTTTGCATGAGACTAATGGATCGAAGGTCTGCACGAGCACAAGCATACAGAGATAATCATTTGTTCTCTTTGTACAGACCTAAAGCCATGTAACAAGTTAAATATCTTAATATAACCTTAAGTATGGCTTTGTCTATCTGGGAAAATATTTGCCTGTAATCTTTCACTGTAAAGGTCTAGAGGCAATTATTTTCCCAGACAGACTGAGTAAACAACTGGTTTATTGATATAAAAAAGGTGTTAATTACTTACATATATTTATATAAATTAAAGTTACGTACTTGTTTGTAGTGCATTAATGTCTCTTGTTGTGTTAAGACAGATTTTTTAAAAAATTCGAGTATTTTGAGTGATCAGCGGTCAAAAATCCCATAGTGCTTTGGGCGCCTCTTCCTGCATTTTTTGATATGGCAGCCATCTTGGATTCCCGCGTTTGAGTAGAGAGTGGGACGTTTCTCTTGAACGTTTCATGCTTGTGCTCGAAATTTGAGAAGATAAAGATTGTTTCAAAGAGTTTTTGAAAAAAACAGTAGGAACTATTGATTTCCAAAATGAAAACCTGAGAGACCAGCACACTGACTGACCAAAAGCCGAATGAAATATATTTGTTTTCCAACAATTTCCATCTGAATTTCTTGCCTCAGGAATTTAGCGATAAACTTTGTTTTCATTCTGAATGGAACTGCTGCCGAAATAAGGTTGCACGAATCATGAAAAATAGACTGAAATTTGCCACTTTGTAAACCGCCGCCATTACAGAAAACACGAGGCAAATGTCAACAAACTGTTCCTTTTCGAAAAAAGAAATTATGGGATTTTTGGCTGCGCGTTGCTCGAACTTTTAAAAAAATCTGTCTTAACTTCACTTTTCTGTTTTACGAGGTCAAAACTTTTTTCACTTTGTCAAAGTTGTATACAGTGTTAGTTCTCACACTACGATGAAGTTTAGCTGCATTGTAATGTTTTCAACTTAAATGAAATTATTTTTTTGGCAATACAGATTTGCTTTAACAAAAACAAATCAACCTGACTTGATGCACTTAATTCACTGCATGAACAATAATTAAAACAAACACAATTAGTTAGTCTGAGAATTAACTGATTCACTTTAAGTTAATTTGACACAAACAATGAGACAAACTTTTCTTGATTTGTGTAACTATTGTGCTTTACTTAACTTAATAAAGTTTTATTCATTTATAGTTTCTTTGACAAGATCTCACTACAAGCAGCCGAGTCTCCCAGGGTCTGGCTCAATCAGCACATGCATGATCAAGTGCAGTATTTGACAGTTATCGTTGGCTGCAAAGAATCAGGACCTTTTTGGACTTTATGTTTCCGCAGTTGTTATTTTCTGTTATTCATTCTATTCTCTATAATCAAAGAAGTACAGGTTACACTTTAACTAACAAGTGAAGAATTCCAAAACAACCAGCGAATGAATAATTATTACTTTGTGTTTTACAAAGCTCAGAGACATCTGTGAAATGTACAAGTATCAAAGTTTGAAAACATGTTATTTGAAGCAAAATTTTCAAACCATTTCCAGTGTTTATCCATTGAAGATCATTTCGTCTTGCTGACAAACCTGTTTTGGTAAGCATGCGGGTGTCACGTCTTTATCTTCTTTATTTTGTGGCTTAAGCGGCCAATTTTCGGGGCAGAATTCTGGGTATATCAACAGCAATTACAAAGCCCAATTCCAGTCGGAATTCTGCCCAGAATTCCAGATATTTTTTCCAAGGGATGCTCCAATATCAAACTTAGGGAGATTGAAACTTCTATAGCTCTGTTATAGTTTCTGGGAAATCTCTGGGAAGCAAAACAATTTCCAAAGCTTGAATACCTTTATAAACAATATGGGAGTATATTATTTTGTAGTTGATCTTGAACTAAAAGTTTTTAAACTAGATGAATGATGAATATCTTTCAGTGTTCAATATAATAAAGTTTGGTGTTTGTTTGTAATCATATTAACTTTTAATAAACCTATTTACAATACAAGAAAGTAATATTGCTTGAGCACTTATATAAATATTTTTATCAAATTTAGTTGACAAATGTTCCTGCATCACTTTAATTTATGTAGATCTGAATTATAAAATTTTGTCATAATAGTTGAAAAGGTTGGAGTTGTTACTATTCAAGTAACAATTTGGTGCAAAAAGAATAAAAATGTTAAATTTTTGCTCCAACTTACTCATTTTTTTGAAACTCTTGCCAAAAGTCACCAAAACCCAAACTCTTTTAAAAAATAAAAAGGTCAAATCATCACTGGTCAGTTTGGCACCACTTCCTTAAAAGACTACATACCACATTTGAATGAGTAAGTGCCAAACCCCCTGCTGCAATATGTTTTGAAAACGTTTGGGAATGGGCCCTTATTGGAGCAATGGGTGCTTGCTTGGTAAAATCTCAATAAACAATAACTTTCCAAAATACAGAACTGATATATAACAGGAGTTCTCTGAAATCAAAACACAGAATGAAAATTACATGTCATCGCTCTTTCTGAATCAGTAATGTAAGCATTGCTCTTTATGGTTTAGAACCAACATGCATTACAATCGCCAAATAGCCAAGTTTCAAGCATAATAATGCTTTAAGATAATTATTAAAATTTTATCCTTGTTACTACAAGTTTCAAACTTTTTTGGCCTTGATCATGCTTGATTTTTGCACAATTTTACAAAAAAATACTTTCATTGATTGCAAGGGTTCATTGACGTCTTTTCTTCTTTTTTTTAGATGACAGACAAAATCACGTAAGGGTAACCAACTGCCAGTCTTCCCTCAGCCCAACATAATTCTTTGACTTGCACAGTCGGTGACAGCTTTGCGACCACCTGCCAAGCCTTGGAGGCCCAAAGTTTCTATTTTTAGCCCACAGAGCTCACTGAAAAAAAACAAAACGGTCTTGGACTAAGCCAAGGAACTGTCAGTGATTAAGTGTGTGCTTTACCTTGCTATCAAGCTAATACAGTGGACCACAAGTGTCACAGAAAAAGTTTGTGAACATCATGCATGGCAAAAGTTTTTAAAACATGGCTCCCCAAGTTTGTTGACATCGCGACAAGAGTTTGTAAACACCACAGCAATGACAAAATTTATGATAGAGTTACTCTAGATTTTTAGATTGTGGGTGCATAATCTATAATTCATATTTTGAGTTACATCACAGAATTGCCAAACAAAAATCAGACCCTTGCTTTTGGATAATCGTGACAAGGTTATGTGGTGAGAAGTAAACTGTAAGCAAATGTTTTTGTTGTTTTTTCTGCAATTATTAAACTCACTTGTGCATTTGCTGCCGGTGCCTCTCAGGGTTAAAACTCTGGCTTCTTTCGTATTTGAAAAACTAGCAGGCTAACTATTGACATCAACATTTATTTATATCTTCCCTTTTTATAATATTAGGCTTTATCACAACTGACTTAGAATTTTAACTTACAGCAAGCTACGCACATGGAGATGGTGTACATTTCCGTCATGTCCACGATTAGTGTATCGCAAACCACAAATCTAACAAAAATGATTATTTAGCTCAGCAAAAGAAAGAATTCATTGAGAATGTTTGGAGCCTGCGGAGTATTCCTTACTTTGAATTCCCGAAATCAGTGGAGAGTAACAGAAGAGCTCGGAGTGGAGAGTAACAGAAGAGCTCGGAAGTTTATTCAATCTTGGTTGGAGCAGTTTCCTTGGTTAGCTAATTCTTAATAATGCTGCTAGATGGAGCGTTTTGTTTGCACCATGTTTTATTTGCGAAGCAACGTGGCCTAGTTGATAAGTTAGTCCGGTCGCCTTAAGCTTGGCCTTGGGACGTTTTCACAGTTTACTCACACAGAAAATGTGAATCCATCAGTTCCAGCATTTAATAATTTTCATAGGACAGTGAACCGAGAGACATGAGACTCATCGATCAATAACTGGACAATGTATTGCGGCAGCAGATTGCTACTAAAGAATTGAGAAATTAAAACTGTCATTTTCTGTGGGCAAAACAACATCGCCCTGAGAGGCCGGAATGACAGCGATCGCCATCAGGTAACAAACTCTTCAAGGTTAATTTCAAGCATTAATGTTGTTGTTGTTTCGAATCAACAGTGGCGACCACATGCTAAATCTTGATGAAGCAACAAGAAATATCATCTCCAAAACAATACAGAATGAATTGGATTCAATGGTTGGGAAAAACATTACTAACAAACTGTCGCAAGAGATCAGAGAAAGCAGATTAGATACAGTTAGGCAAATTCCATTCCGTTTTTGCTTCTCTTGAAGTAAACAAGTCGAGATCGGTTCCCTAGATATTATTTGCTCTTATTGTTAATTGCAAATCTAAAACACAGTATCTAGTGGTGTTTATAACTTTTTGTTATTGATCCTGTAGTAAATTGAAAAGGTTAATTATGTGAACCCTCATTATAATTATGGATTACATCTGTTGTTGTCAATCATTTGTTGCTTTTAATTAATGGCTGTCAAGTCACCATTTACATAACATTCGATTTATTAATATTTGATTTATTACAACAATCTATTTTGTCTTACACTGACACTTTTCAATTTGGAATTCAAAGTGAGACTTAATTCATCTGGGTGAAATTCATTCTCTTGCTCTGCTGAACAGCCAGCTGTGGTTCAACTACAGTCAAGTTGTTCAGCAGAGAAGCATGAACTTATATATATAATTATATAAGGTAAGTCACAAGTAATATTCTTGTTTTAATTTTATTTTCTTTGTATTATGTTGACACATTTTCAAATTATAGTTTTGATTACCAAATTTAAGTACTAATAAATGTTCTCATAACTTACAAGTGTTCTTTCATAGAATACAAGTAGCTTTTTGGTGATGAGTTTCTAAAACTTTTATATATTATTTTCTTGAAATGTAGGCATGTTTTGAAATTAAACCTTACTTACAATGTATTTTAAGACCTAAAAGGCTTATTCATGATAGTTCTTTCCCAGTTGTAGCAAGGCAAACCAATAAAAAATGACCAGAACTTGATTTAATTTATTTTTACTGCTATAATTCAACCAAATATCTGAGCTGTGTCCTGGTTGGTCTACTACTGTGGTTCTAGAGGGTTAAAAAAGGCAAATGTTTTTATACAAATTGTTCTATTACAACTAACTACCTAAGGAAATGGTTAAAAAATTGGCAATTTGTGGATGAAAACTTTACCCAGATTTTCAATAAACTCTTTCTTATTTCTGGTAAGAAAAAATATTTGAAATGTTTGTAGATCTCATACCCGCAAACTATTTTTGTTTTTACTGCTTTAATAGTTCTTCAAACACACAAGCCGGTTTGGCCTTGGCTGCACATGCAACCAACATTAGATATTAAAGAAGACCAAAGTTCAATTTTATATAATATCACTATTAGGAAATCAAAGAAATTAACACTCCAGAGGTAAGTTTTCACATCAAAAAGAAAATCCATACCAAGAAAAGTAGGAAAAGAAGATAATATAATGAAACATAAGCAGACAAACAACTGCCCTACTTCTGATTCCGCCATCATTGTCACGTTTTTGTCAGGACTTAGTTTCTAAAACTTTTGCTGTGATGTTCCTGAAAATTTTTGGTGGTGTCAACAAACTTTTGCTGTGAAATTTGGGAGCTGCGTTTGCAAATTTTTGCCATTGTGTTCACACAAACTTTTGCCATGGTGTTCACAAACTTTTGTCATGATGTCAACAAGAAACTTTTGCCATAAGAATTGGGGAGCCATTTTCTGAACCTTTTGCTGTGACACTTGTGGGCCACCATATTAGCTGGATAGTAAGGCGGCTCAGTCCAAGACTGCCTTGTTTTTCAAGTGAGTTCTCCAGGCTAAAAATAGAAATTTTGGGCCTCCATGGCTTGGCAGGCGGTCACAAAGCTGTCACCGACTGCGTAAGTCAAAGAATTGTGTTGGGCTGAGGGAAGACTAGCAGTTGGTAACCCTTACTCGATTTTGTCCGTCATCCAAAAAAAGAAGAGAAAGACGTTAACAAACCCTTGTCAATTGCTAATGATATTTTCTGAAAATTCTTGGGCCACAGTGTTTTGTACAGAGGTAGTTCAACTGATCCAGATTGGTGATAGCAGCCATTTTTGATAACATGTTAACTTGTTTTGCTATCTTTAAAGTTTGTCCATGTTCTCTATGGGATTTCATAATGAGTCAGAATGAAGATAAATATATGTTATTTGTTATCCGGGAGGTACGTACTGAAAAAAACTGTGCTAGAGGTCTTGCGTAAGGTTCATACCTAGACTGAGGGCACAGTTTTACTCAATACAGACCTCCCAGACGGCAAATAACGTGTTTATTTTTTTCCCCTGTGTTTTCGTGTTGTTATTTTCTTTTTAAAGGCCTTTGTTCAGATTGCCTTTGTTCAGCAGGATAATAAAATTCACTGTCTCTATGAAAACTTTATTCATCGGAAATTATGTCAAAAGTTAAATTCAAAAACTGTTTCCAAATGTTAATGCTTAAAGACTTGCAAAACTAAAAAAAAAAATCTGAACCTTTTAAGTTTAGTCGTCTTTGCTTGTCATGAAGTTGCTGTTGGTATTTGACTGTGGGCAAGATCATAAAATTCTGCCTACTCAGGGAACCAATCAGATTGCAGGATTTGTTTCATCTTGCCCGCTTGTGCACCAAAAAAAAATAGTGTTATTTAAAAAGGAATATACTGCAAATTCTCCAAAGGATTTGGCCAAGGATTTTCATTGCAGTTACTTCAGTTTAACAAAACATTGATTTCTTGCTTATGAGCTTAAGAAAGAAAAAAAAGAGGGGGGGTTGCTTACTCAGTCACATATAGTAACAACAACTACACAATTTCAAAAATTAAAAAAATCATCCTTGTTCAGTTTAATTTCTTGATGCCTTTACAACAAAACTTTCCCAATTTTTAAAAAGGTTTTCCTTTTAAAATTATTATCAAAAAATAACTTCTCAAGTAAAGCAAAAAGTTGTATAAAAAGACCATGAAATGAAAATAAACTGAATTTGAGACTGTTCACACAGCAAGTTTTGGAACAAAGTTCTTTCTATCTTTACAACCAATTGCAAAGCACAAAATTAGAGAAGTGAGATAAAAACAATGGGCCAGAACTGGCATTGATCACAGACTGAGTAACAAGGATAAAAAGATATTTCTTGTGTGGGTTTTACAGGAAAAAAGTTCAACTGTACTACAGGACCAGGAACTGGTGGTATTACTGTATTGCTGTAAACCTTTAACAATCTTCTTACAAGGCATTTCTAATGTAAAGATGTAAAACAGAAGGTTCTTTCTGAATTTCACCGATTCATACCGTAAGAAGCATGTCGTATTTCTCAGTTGTTCTGTGAGCACTAGAGTGAGACATGATCGCAAAAACACAAAAGAAACTTCATCTAAATGCATAACATTGTTTTGACTTGATATCTCTTAATAAATATTAATAAGAAATATAAAGAATTGTGTGGAACAGTACAATAAAGAACTGCTCGTAAAATCCTGCAAGAATCAAAAAGAAAAGTCTAACTCAGTCAGTCAATAGGGATTTCAACTAATTTTGAATATTAATTGTGAATACCAATGTGTATGATGTAGTCTAAAATTACTCGTAAATTCTCTATCCAGAAATCAAAAATCTAACTCCGTCAATCAATGTGGAATATCCCTCAGAGTTGTTGTTGGACGTTTTATCGCGATCTGATACGAACTGACAGAGCCTTAGGGTTTTTTCAAGAAGCGTCGCTCCTCAACAAGAACAACAAGAAGATTAGCAGCGTTTTGGGACCAGTTCCTGGTCCAAAAAACAGCTCTTTTACAGTAGCTGTCAGTCTGGTAATTTACAGATCAATCACATCAGATGCAATAACTCTTTCATACAATAAATTCATGAGTACATAGGGAATGCAGTTCTATTTTAACAGAAGGAAATATACAATTTTATCCATGGGTAAAACAGTTAAAACTATGATTAACTCATGCTCCAATTGAGAAACTTTATACTAGTCAATGAACTAAAAATGTATCTGAATTTATGCAACAAACAACACTCTTTTTTGTCAATTTATTACACAGTGTTTCTGTGAAAACAAAAATTTCTAACATGAAATTTTTAGTTTTATAAAGTTATTCAACCGTGTTAGAAAACTCTAAACATCTCTAAAATATCATGCATAAAGACACTTATATTAAACACTGCCTTCAATGACCATTAGTCATGGAGACTGCAAAAATACTGTTATAATTCTCACTTACAGCTCAATGACATTGTTAGCTACAGCTTACACAAAGGTGTAGTAACAAAAACAATGTGATGTGCCTACAAACTGATCAAAAACAATTTCTCCCCAATATAAGATATAAACATATACTATAATCAATTTAAAAATTTAATATCAAAAATTCACCATACTCACTAAAAGCTGTCAATTAGATGGTAGAAACATGATCACAAAATAAACAGTATTTACTTCTTATCTCTGACACTAAAGATCAGCATTCCAGCTCAAATTCAAGTCTTACTCTAAAAAGGAAAATGACTCAAATTCGAAATCGAAATTTAGAAACGAATGAAGAGTCAACAGCTAAATGGAAGGATGTTCAACTATATCAATCGACTTAAAAGGAAATTAGTTAAAATACAGTATGATATTTTGTTAGAGCAAATTGACTTTAATTTACCACAAATATCATCAAAATTAAAAACAACACCCAGTGACGACATATTCAACAAACTTCAACGAGACAAGAATCAAACTAATGAAATCAGACAGGTGTTTTGTTCCACAAATAAAGCTCTTAAAAATGAACTCAAAGACAAAAATCTGATTCAAAAGCAGTGAAGTTACAACAGGACAATTTGATCGTACAACGAGAAGATTGAAATCTAGACATAAAACTGCAATCCACGAGCACAAGCTAAAAACCATAACATCTTTAAATGATCACGTACAGTACTTCAAAGTTACAGTTTGTGGGCGCAAGGCTTCAAGTGCTGAACAACATAGTTTTCATAAACATGTTTTCAAAAATTTTCGATACTGATTTTCTGTGAATATTGTTTATTAATTTTTTTTGTCAATCTTCTTCAGTTAAGAAAACGCTCTGTTGAACATAGCAGCGCAAAGATGAAGCATACGTTTTTGTGGTTTTTAAGTTTGAATTGAAAAGTAATCGGGATTCATCTGCTCACAAATAACTCTTTTAAGATATTGTATGAGAAGACTCAAAGTTGTTTTGCTCAGTTACGAGATAAACAAACCCGTACTGAGCACACTTTAAATAAATTCCTACTAGTTTAAAATTGCCACCATATTCGACGACTGAACAAACGAGTAATGTCTTCGATATTGAATCTAAGCGAAAGAAACATACAGTTCCGTAAATCTTAATATCATCGGAAGTACATTTTCGTAAACATTTTTAATATCAAGGAGTTTATGTTCGATTTTCAGCGCCAAGGATAATATGGCCTCGCCGTGGGTACAGTTTGTTTTGTGCATTTGCGAATGCAACGTATTCTATTACTTCTTGATCTAATCATTTTACCACGTATAACGTTTAAAGAGCGCGTGAGTTATAGGTTTGTATTTCTCCCGAGAAGCAGAATATGTAAACATATTTACGAAGCTCTCGCAAGAGCATGAGCGATAAAGTTACCCAGAAAACATCCACTGTAATCTTTCTCTCTGAGCATTTCAAATTCGATAAATGAAAAACTGGGAGAAATTAGCCCGAAGATACGCGTCTAATCAGTTTCTTTGTTTCAATAGCACGCTTCAGTTCAGAATTAGTAATCCCTGTTTTTGATAACAGTGTCCACAGTACAGTGTTCTCAGTTTGGCTCACGCGGATTATCGCTACCGCTTCCTTCTAAGCACCAAAATAAACGATACACAACACTGAATTATGACTGGGTGTAGAGGTCATCAAGTCTGCTTTCTTCATGATTCCCAAACTCGCGAAACTTTGACAATGACAGGAAACACTAACCGCCCATCGAACAATTTCACACCGTCCCTAATTTACTACATCTACAATTAAAACAATCTCCTGTAAAGAATGATAGATTCTTCGCGTAATATTTCACACCAAGAATTACAACAACTACGCTTTGGATTACAAAACTGCTAGGAACTTGTCGACCTTGAGAAAAGAAACTTGTGAAACCCATGGTCCAGAAAGGCCCAAAAAATCATATCAAGTAGATAACTGTCTTCAAACATTTTCCAGAGGGCAAACAACTCATTACGTCAAGCAATAGGGTACGTTTTCGCCGATTCCAGAGAGCGTGCGACATGCAAGAATTGTATTGGGGCATTCCCGAAGAATAAGAACGATAGGTCATTATACAGAATTCTTTTAAATCACTTCAGTTCTTGTCACTAACAAATATAGAACACGAGCGGAAATAAATGATCACGCTATATCGAATACACAAGGGAGCTAACACTAGGGATTTACCGACTGCGACTACATCCATTTTAAATCAACAAATCAGACAAAAACGTATGTTTAGTTTGATCAGTGCTTTTGCGTTTGGACTGACCATGTGCGCATTTGGTAAAGTATCCCGAAGTTCCACTTGCGAAGCGCTTTTTATGTCATAAGGCTGAACAAATGATGAAAATAACTTACTTTTGAGGTCATCATGAAGAGTAATCAAAGACGATTTTGTTCCTTCATACTTCTTTAATATCTTTGACTTCAACTCCTTCACAGCACTTCTTTCTAGAATTTGCTCTGTCTGCTTTGTACAGCATGTTTTTTGGCTAACACAAACTTGCGGTTCTGTACCTGTAGCAACAAGGTAGCCGATTAATACGGTGCCCAACGAATGATATCAAAGAGTAGCATGAACTAACAAACGCACATACGAGTTGTTCATACGTACCTTTGGCTGGTACTTTCAGCTGCGATGCTCCGCTGGGGAGCACGGGACAAGTTGACTGGGTCTGACTGACTCCAAAAGCCCAAACTGAGCACAACAAAGACAGTCTTAAAACACCGTTTGCCATTATTACAGTTCTTGATTACAAAGCCAGTTATGACAACCACCCTTAACGGAGAAACAAGTAAGTCATTTAATCTGCCATGAAGAATCTCCCATCGGAATTGATAGCTTTAGAAGGTCATCAGTCGCAACTAACGTTTGACGGTCTTTGAAAGATGATTGGCGCACCCTTGCCATATTCGGCAGCATGTAATTAGATAGACAATGGGACAATGCGATTTGATCGAGTGTCAAGAAACAGCTGCCCTTGAAAACCGGAACCTGCACCTTAAGGTCAGAGAAAAAATTCGGAGCTGCCAACAGTTTCCTTGCTTAACAGTAAATGGTTTCTTAGTAGCTTTTTACACCCGAATTTTTCAATCAACGCATGGGCTTTTCAAAGTTAATCAAGTCGAAATCTTCAAATCAAGCGTTTGTTTACTCCAAACATTCTTTTCTAAATAAAAGGCCCTTGATTAATTTCGAGCCAATCCATGTTTTTCCACCTTTCTGAAGAATGCAAGTTTGTTCCAGACCGCTTTAAGCGTGCTGAAGGAGTTGAGTATATGGAACACCCACGAAATACCTAGTTAAAAATCGAACCAGAATTTTTATTTTCGAATCGTGATCGTGAGAACCTTCTACAAGGCCAGTTTCATAAACAAAATTTTAAAACTTGAACTCTAAAAAACTTGATATAAACTCATGCCTCAAATCCAATCATCAACTAACTGGTATGTTTGAAATCATTTTCTTTTGCAATAATAACTCTTTTTGTCTGTCTCAACTTAAAACTTGGAAAAAAAAATCAACGCAAAGCTTCACACGCACAGCTGATCAATAAACAAATGCAAATCTTTCTTGTGTTATGGTTGTTTTAACAAAGAACTTAATTTTGTGTTAAACCGCAGTTTATTGATAGATACGAAAACGTAGCTGAAAACAGTTTCAAAGGCAAAAGTCCAGTGATTTATGATGTAAAACACCGTTATATATAGTGAATATTTTTTTGTTTCAATTTGGTCAACGTCGAAAGCAATGAAACCCTTTCGATATGAAAAAACAAGTTCTTTCGAGAGAATCGATGTGAATTGCTTTTTAACTTGGTCTCGGTCAATTCGGTAAACATGGAAATTGTCTTTCGTCGTTTCAAGAACAAAAAACCTAAATCTGACTCATTGGCTGTTTCTCCCCCCTTGGCGTTCCTCTTCCATTAATGGTACCACATAGCAAAGCTTGTACCACTTTGCAAAACGGAACAAAGACATTTTTAGTATATTTGAGAAAAATATACTCAGTTTCTCAGCGACTCCAAAGCATTTGTGTACCGTTATCGACAACGAAAGAGTAATTGCAAGTAATTTGTCGATAAGAAAAATAGATTGAATTTCTAAAAAAAATGATATTTATAATATGAAACAAATAGAAATAAAATTCTTACGGAAATTAAAAGTGTTTATTCATCATTCGTCTGCATAAACACAAATGAGCAACGATGTTATATATAAACTGTGGTGGCTTAATCAAACTAAAATTAGTATTAAATCCGTAGCATTTCAGTCACTCTGATAACAAATTTCAGCAAATTTTCTGCTGATACATGCTTGCTTCTTCGTAAATTAGGTTAGCAACAAATTAGCTTTTTCAAAAACTATTATACATAACTGCAAGTCCAAGGCCAATTACGACCTGTACGTGTTTGAGTTCAGAGGCTATAGCTTACTCGCTCGTATATATTTCCTTTCATTTTTTTAGAATCTAAAAATAACACCATTGACAAGCTCCAGAAATCGAGAGACAAGAACATTAACACTTCAAAACTAGTTCAACAAATACCCACGAGCTCCTTTTCACTGATAATGCCTTGTTAAGCCGATTTTCTTTTCTTAGAAGGGCTTTCTTCTTCCTCCGCAGCTTCCTCTTCTGTCTCGGCATGTTCGGAGGTTTCGTTTACTTGTCTTTTCGAGTTCTCTTGTTTCTGTTTTTCCTCTCCGCCCTTTTCTTCAGTTTCTACGTCATGTGGCACTGGTAATGACTCTTCCTTCTGTTCTTCAGTTTTGTTTTCCGTCTCAGGAGTGTTGTCCTTTTCCAACTTTTCAGACTCAACGTTTTCTTTCTTTTGCTCTTCAGTAACGGCATCTTTTTTCATATCTGCCGGTACGTTTCCAAGTTTCTCATTGATAGGAGTTGTTTGAGTTGTTTCACTAACAGTTTCCTTCTCAGGCATTTTTGAAAATAACTTCTTACAAAATAGGAATTTAACTTTTTTTGCTCTCCTTTTTGGAAAAAAGTTTGCTTTGCTTCTTCTGTAAGCGAGTGGGTTGCACGTTAAAAAAACTTTGTGAAAACGGCGACCATTTCCCGCCTTTTTTTTCCAAGCTGCTCTTTGATTGGCCAATTGCTCGTGCATACGGCGGTTTGAGGAAAAGTTCGCGCCCAAAAAAAGGAAATGGCGGGAAGTTTTTCAAGCATCATGCATGCAAAGAGAATTGAGGAAAGGGATTCAAATAAACATGCATGCAGTCAGCGTTTCGATTACTCATTAATTAGCAGCATAGGCAAACTTTTGTTTGAACTGACTTTATTCATGTTCATGCTTGACAGACTTCTCTCTTTTCTCATCCTTCATGGGTATATATATGGTACGGTTACTCCTCGGGGGTGAAGCGGAATATCGGAATATGGCGTGGTCGAAACTGAGATATATTTATTATTTGTCTGAAAAGTATAAGAATACGCAATATTACAATAAAGCACAGAAAGAATAAGGAATATTAAAAACATATTAGTGGCAGGCCATGGGAATAGCTAGTTATTCCGGCGCTTCACCTCTGAGGTTACCGGTTTCAAACTGCAAGCATATACTACCGTATATTTCCTATTCACTGAGTTACGAAAATAAGTAGTTGGGAGTGGGTTCATAAATGAAACTCAGCCCTTTCCTGTCTTGTATAAGATACACAGAGAAAGTTTTGTATAAAACAAAGTGTATCAGATTTAGTCATCTTCACCAATATCATAAAACGGATATAAGTATAAAACTTTTTTTTGGTGTTTGTAAAAAATCAGCAAGTGTTTTTGATCATTTTGAGTATTATATTACAACCTGGTGATGATTAAAATGATCGAAAACGTTGCTGATTTTGATTTTTTATAAACACCAAAAAAATGTTTTTTCCAAAGCGCATTATTTTTATTATTATTATTATTATTATTATTA
>JAOBRD020385346.1:0-19735 GCA_027575215.2 Hydrozoanthus sils
GAGGAAGAATTTATAAAATTTGTCAGGTGCCAACCCAGACAGAAAAGCCAAAATCCTTTAGAAAGAATGTATGAAAATGGACAAAAAATTTGTGTTTTCTCAAGCTTGACTAAAAGAAAATTTCATCTCTAAATTATTTTAGGTTTAAAACCATAGTTTCACCCTAAGTTCACCAAATGAACCAACACAAGAGTATACGTAAAACAATAGGTAGTGAATTGCTGTTTCGGCTGTAACTCGCCCACGCACATAAATCTCGAAGAATGTCTCCATTTTCTCGACTAACTCTCAAACTACAGACGCCCTCACTTCTAACTAACTAGGGGAGGCCCTAGGTAGGTAGCAGCCTACTAATTTTCAAAATTATATACTTGACGTCATACTTGTTTATGATTCTGATTTTTTTTTTTCGCGCACTAACAACGAATTCTTGCATTCTTCGTTTTTTCAGTGTCCTAAATGCAGTTTTACCCCTATAGTAGTAGTGCGAGTTAATGGGTGTTACCAGAGCCTCACCCGCGAGGTATGGAAGAAAGGAGCTCTGGATACTATAGCGAACGGGAGCACGCTCAGCTATGAGAATAAAGCTTTCCATAGTTCAGAACGTGTTCATGCAGTTCAAGTTTGGCAGCAAGAATACTGCTTCAAGAAGTTCTCTTGTATTAAAATGTATGGCGCTTTCCTCTTTGCGTTGATGTCATCTTTGTCAATGATGACGTGCTTGCAAATATCCTTCAAATGGTAGTAATTCTTTGTCGAGCGCTCTTTCTATTTCTAACGCAGAGCAAGTCTAGACAGTACAAATTTCTTGTAGCTTTCAAGCAAAATCAACTTTAAGTATGGGTAAATTTACTAACAAGATAAACGTAACTTAGTTTACATCTTTAAAGGTTAAAAAAGAACGAAAAAAAAGGTATGGGGCGAAAGAGTAGAAGTCTGTTGCATTTGCATTTATATGGGAGTGGAAATGAAAAATAGAAGAGTTATCCAGCCTGTGATGTTCTATACGGGGCACTTTATGACGAGTCAGACTTCACCATTGCAATTTCATACTTAAACCGCCTAAAAACATTTAAAATAAATATGTCAGATTTATTTGTCTTTTATGCGGAGTACAAATTATATCTCTTTATGAAGACATTCCATGGTAGCAGTTTCGACAGTGGAACAATTGTATTTGTTAACCATTCTTTGTTTACTACTTTCAAAATAGCAGGACATGTCAAACAAAAAATGAGTTTTTTACACCTTCAGTTTGCTTCCCTTGCACTAAATTTAAGCCGGAAACAATCATTGGTTATCTCGTCACGCAGTGAGAGGTATTTTTTACTCACAGACACCCCAAGATTGTAGCAAGACTAACTATATTGATTGTATTCATATTGACGATTTCCCAAATAAAGTTTTATAAAATCAGTCAAAAATTTAAAAACAAAAAGAGTGAAAAACAAAGTTCACCTGCCTTGAGTTCACCTTGTGCTTGTATCTGGTATGTATTTTGGGCGCGATTGAAGGAGTTTTAGAGGGAGTTTTTCCACTCAACAGCGATCGCAAAAACTCTGTCTGAGACACCTCCAATCGCGCCCAAACTGATACACCTAAGTTATAAACACAAATAAATTCAAGGTAAGTGAAATTTACTTCCAATATTTCTGGTTTTAAAATTTTGACAAAATTTATAAGACTTTGTATGGAATATTGTCAACGTTAATACGATCATTATATTAGACTTGCTTCAAGCTTGGGGTGACTGTGGTTTACTCATCGTAGCACTTCAACTTGGTACAAATGATCTAAATTGCGCTACAATGTTTTCCTATCTGGACTACTTTATATCAGAGTCTGATTTATTTACAAAGAACAGAGTGAGTGTAATTGCGACAGGTACGCTATTACAAATTGTGATAAGGTGTTATTACAAATTGTGACAGGTACGCTATTACATATTGCCACAAGCGCTGTACTCTCGCAATTTGTAATACCTGTCGCAATTTGTAATAGCACCCTGTCGTAATTTGTAATACCTGTCGCAATTTGTAATAGCGTACCTGTCGCAATTTGTAATAGCTCATTGTCGCAATTTGTAATAACCTTTTCAAAACAATTTTAGGCATGTTCACAGGTAGTCTTTCTGGGGTATTTTGGAAGCTTTAGAAGACTGACCATTTTCAAATGTGAAATGCAGCATAATGACGTTAAGGTCATGTGATTAAGTAAATTTTTGGATATTTTGCTTTGTATTTCGTTCTCCATTTTCAATTGTGGCAGATTTATGTTAAAGCTTTGTATATTGTCACTGGCTGATATGTTTTCTACACTAAAAAACTGGTTGTTTGCAAGCAGCAACTTTTTTATAATCTAAGAACGTTAGGCTAAAAATCGGCCAGAATTTGAGCTAAGGTCACAAACCCCAGGCTGAGAAACGACCGATAACTCGATTTATTTTGTTACACTAAGGCACAATTTAATCATTGACTAATAATTTAATTTCTTTATAGCTTTAAGTTTCCGAAAAGTTTGCACTTTAAGAAAAAAGAAAACGAGAACACGCTTTTTCGTGAGAACCAATACATTTTTCTGAGCCTCTTTGTCTTTATATAAAAAGTTGTTCTTCTCAAAAACAAGTGTCCACCAAACACGTACGATGACATTATGAACATTTTAAGAACATTTGAGGCTAAAATTAGTGGCGGCCGCGGATCCGGAAGGGGGGGCCTGGGGGACCTGTGACCCCCCCCCCCCTTTGGGATTTTTTTTCTAAAAGTAATGTCCTAAAAATTTATTTCTTTTTCTTTTTTAAGGCCATTTACAATTTCGTATATATGTCTGTGCCCTCCCCCCTTTCAAAAGTCCTGGATCCGCCACTGAAAAACCCCTAAAATCTTTAAAATATTTCCAAAAATAAGACATTCTTGCAAAAAAAGTGTCTAGAAAAGTGTGAAGAGAAACCATGCCATTTTTATTATCACCAGCCCGAACGCGAACAAAACATGCACCGCCTGCAAATTGTTTGGAACTAGGAAACCTTGATTGATTGTAACTATATACATTTATCTTTATTCAAACAAGTTTTTACTTTTAGCTGAAAAGCACAGTACTATACTTAGGTTGAAATCTCCACAAGTACTTATATTTCCTTTCAGTTATATTTCCTTTCAGTTATTTCAACCCTTCAACAAGTCAAATTGACAAGTTCTTAAATTTTGAAGGCGCCGGGGAGCACACCCAAAATTTTGTTGGATAGTGAGAAAGTTGAAAAAAATATTTGAATGAGAAGAATATTGAGTAAAATCAGCAAACCGTCCCTCCTGGTGAGGGACTAGTACAACTTTGGTTTGAGAACGGTTTGGCGAATTTACATCAAATGTTAACTTGTCACGAAGCAATTAAATTTTTAAGCTTCCCAAAAAATCACCAAATTCAGAATTCTTTTTAAAACTTCCAATCTTCGAAAAATAAAATACAGCTCAAAACCGGCATCCAAAAAATCTGAAAATATTCAAGGTGATTCTCCTTCATACCATCTGTGCACAAGCGATACGATTTTGTAGATTCATATCATGGGCGGAGATATCGTAAGAAACATGAGAAAAAGTGGCCACACTGCGCGCTTTGGGTGTACTCGGGCCTTAACGGACCTGAACTGCAAAAAGATCTCGAGCTGGTATTTATAGCTGTTTTGTATAAATTGTTCAAATTAGTAGCACAAGGAATGGTTGTCTTATCAACCTTTCTTAGAAAATTGTTCGGTTTGATTCAACATCATTCATTTTTAGCCATATGAGACATAATTAAAGCTATGATAATTAACAAAAAACTAGATCACATTAAAGGATCATCGTGTCCTGCCTACCTGTCGAATAACCATTGTAAAAGAAATGAAGCACGGAGGAAAATGACTAAAAATTACTTTAATAACACCTGTGAAAAAGGTTAGAAATTTGTCAAAAGATTAAAGTATAGGTGTACATATAGACTTATTAGTTGCTTGAGTGAATTGAATTTTCGAAATGAGAGCCCAGAATAGAACGGGCACGTTTTTCATGATTTCCCTAATGAAAACTGTTATTCTTCATATCCTTCTGTCTTTTTTTATGCTAAACAGAATTAGGGACTTTTCGTGTTCTTTCCATTTAACAAAAAACAACTTTAAAATCATTTTCAATGTATGTTTGGTATTCTTGCACCTCACCCGGGCCTTTGATTCAGTGTCTAATGGTCTTTTACACTTCGAAACTCTACTAGAATACAGCATTTCAGAGGTTCTTAGGAGTTGTATTCCTCTTCTAAGTCACTAACACTTTCTGTATCGCCGTGAATTCTGATATGACCTTTAAGGCCTGAAAAACAGGCGAAAGATTTGCTACATCGTTTACAGTTATACGGCTTGTCGCCTGAGTGTGTACGCGTGTGACTTCTCAAAGTAACAGCTTGTGTAAAACTCTTGTTGCAATGCTGACACCGAAATGGTTTTTCGCCAGTGTGAATTCTGGTATGAGTTCTAAGGTTCGAGTATTGTGTGAATGCCTTGTTGCAATACTGGCAGCGAAATGGGCGATCGCCTGTATGTGTTCGGATATGATCGCGAAGATGAGAAGACTTGCCGAAGGATTTTTCGCAATGCATACACTGAAAACGTTTCATCTTCACTCTTCGTTGTTCATCAGAAGTAATTGGCACTGACTGTGTTGTCAAAGGTAAATTGAAAGTAAACCCGCTCGTAGTTGAAGGACTTGTTTTCAGGGAAGGAGAATACTGCTCTCGTTTGAGCCGTCCAATAATTTCTTCTTTCGGAGGACTGGGGTGAGACACGAGGAGGCTGTCGGGATACATCGCAGTCAGGCAATATTGGCAAGTACACACTCTTCCACCTGCAACACGAAGCCATAATTCAATTAACTCGCGGTTGGGTGACTTAAACAAACTGTAAAACCGGCATGTAAATGACTGAAAAGCACATTTGTTTTCAAAAGCAAACTAAATATATTTTAATTACTTTTATGTTGTTCACTTCCTTTGACAATAAAAGGTTTTCACAGACCGAAAGTAATCAAAATTACAGTTGGCGATGAATTTCCGGGCGCTCGTTGCGTCCTTTCACCTCCGAGATCGTGCAATTTCTTTAAAAGTCGAGGCCGATTAAAGTTGTTAACTCCTTATAGAAGAACAAACAAGTTCGGCTTAAATTTTAACAATTTCTTCCTTCAACTGTTACGTCTGTACAACATAATCACCGATAAAACAAACTCGTAAAAAATTAACTGCTTAGTTTTGATTGAAAATTATTCCGACATCGAAACCAAACTATAGAATATTCAGTATTTAGACATAACTTTAAGCGTTCGTTGTTTATTTTTCTCTTAGCAAGCTATGGTTTAACGTTATACCTTTTGGTTCTCGCAGAATTATAATCATAATCGTATTTTTGTGTTATTCGCAAATAGAAATGTCAAAATACTTTCTATGGTTGTTTTTGTTAATCTTGATGCCGATTTCGATAACGCGCGCTGTTTGCCGAACAAGTTACATGTATCAATCAAAAGCTTGGCCTTCCGGAAAACACTCCAATGCTAATCTAACCCGATTCCTATTAAAATTTAATTCTATTTCCTGTTCACTGACAGTAAAGTCTCAACGTAACTAAACCTGTAAAAGAATAGTATTTAAATGCTTCGTGATAAGTTGATATTTGTGTTTCTTCAATTACAATAATAGTTTTCCGCTCTACATCATTTTTAGAGTCACTAAATTCTGGAGTTTTATACTTTTATATTCCATTTTCACTTTCAGGAAACTATTAAGGCTAAAATTATTTTTTCTTTTGCCATTTTAATTGCCTTTCGTTGGACTTTCTATCGCAGTTCCGCACGTTTTTTAAACTAATTGCTGCTAGTGTTTAATATCAATTTCGTTCAAAATCATTGTATCGAATTTTCTTTATTAGGCGCTAGAAAATGAAATCTGTTTCATTAAATTAGAAGGTGCGATCAAAGTTATGTAGATGAAAATTACACGGCACCCGATCTTTTTGTCTATGTTTTATTAATGGCCATCTCTTACCTTGCTTACTAAATTTATTGTTAGGAATAAATGAAACGGAACGGAGCACTTTAACGTACAAAACTATATGCTGATAAAAATAGGCGGTGAAGGTCTTCATATTTTGGGCTTAATTTTGAAGAGAAACACTTGTTTATATCATAATTTCAGTGGCACAGATTTCAAGCCATCGAACGTTTTTGGTGATAAAAATGCAGAATAATGCCGCGTCGCTTTGTTGCATCTTTCTCTGCCTAATTTAATTTTCTCTAATTGCCCCGAACTTCTCTTTTCATATGTCTTGTTAAAAGCATTTGGTGTCTGCTCATTGTTCGTATTTAACAGTTCTTTTCAATCTTTTTCCGGCCTCTTTAAAGAAGTTTTTGAGATTGTGCCAGCGAAGAGGAGGCTTAAACAATACAATGGCTCCAAACACATTGCCGCTTTCATTTGGAGCAAGGAATTAGTTACAAGTGCAGCTGATTTTGCGACGATTTGATTGCGTTAGCCCTTTGGTTTTCCATCCCTCAAAATCGCTTAAAGACTGTTTGATCAATCTTCTTACAAAATAATTAACTATAGGTAATGCCCGTTCAAATTATAGAAACCTCTCTCCTGAGTTTTATTTATCTTCCAAATATGATATAAGCATATTTCCACAGAAACTTTTGTGAATGTGTTAAGCGAAAACAGGAAAAGTTAACTAAAACTTCGACGATCGATTTGGCAATCCTTGCTTGGTATTACAAGCATTTCAAGTGTGATAAAAAGTAGCTGGGATTGCGTGTTTAAAACATGTTTTATTTTCCAAATTCTCCAATATTGAAGAAATTTTCAAAGGTTGACAAGCGTGTAGATAAAAGCAAAACTCACCTGTGTAAAACACGGGCATCTGGGGACACGGAAGGCTAAGATGGCGTTGCTCATAGCGAGCAATCTCTTCTGCTCTAAGTTGTTCTGAGGCCTGGCGGTATTTTAGCCATTCGCTATCAATAAATGGCGAGCTTTCAAGCGCTCTTCCAACAGGACAAATTTCGTTCCCACGCACCTGAAAGATACAAGAGAGATAAGCTTTTCGTATAGCACTCTTGTATCTAACACATATTCCCTGATTTAACAAATCTGAAAAGTTCGAGTGAGATTTTGTATAAGTAAGCAACTTGATTTTGTTGTACTACTTTTTGCAAAAATTTTACAGATTCACAATGGATATTTGGATCAAGTTGCGCAAAAATGGGAAGCTGGCAGTTGGTTGTTGAAAAAAAAAAGAGATTTCTGTTAAATCCAAATATGTATAGATACATGTTTCTTAAAATGAATAGACAACCAGATTCATAACGTGTCCTAATTAATGTCTGGACAAATTAAAACTAGATACTAAATGACCTGAGAGTCACATAGGGACGGATGCATGTGGAATTGAAAGCTACGATGACCCCTAAAATCATCGAAAAGAGAAAGCTCACTGAATACGTTAACTCAAACTTTGTTTTGTATGCAATCTAAAAAACACCTAAAAATGTTCAAGCTACGGATGCGGCATCAAGCGGGTCGGATAGAAAATGTACAAGAGTAAACGTTGAAGTGGAGTCACTCAGAAGAACTGGAATCAGTGGTTGTTGCTTTGAAGTATGCCATGAAAAAGAGGCAACGCTAACCAACACTGCTGAATGAATCATGGGGAGAGTGATATACGATGAGATAGTGATATACGAATAATAATGTTTAATATCGATACAGCTTCTAAGATTTGTGCATGGGTCCAATTCCAGTTTCTTTCGCTCTCTCTTTCTCTCATTCTCCCGATCAGGTCCAACAGGAGCCAGCATCTCCATGGGTAGTGGGTGAGAAGTGAAGATGAAATTGGATGCCAGAGCTTGACAATTTAGTTGTAATGTATAAGCTTTATGACCGCTGGCACACGGGGTTCAAAAGACTGTTAGCGAATATCAGACATGCCGTATGTAAAACTATATATACTCGATATCATTTATTAGAAAGTAATGAGAAAATGTGTTTTGGAAGAATTCCTTGACTAATCTTGTCTTTGATGGTGAATATTTCTTACTTGAAAATGTTAAGAAGTTTTCTACAAAAAGCACTTTCGTTCGAAAGCTGAAAGCCGGCGTAAATTATTATATATTTCTGACTTCACATTTTTGAGAGCTTTACAAATTTGAAGTCAAAAACAAGATTCATCCATTTATTTATACTCTTCTTTTGACATCTCACTTTCAAAATTCTCTAAGATAACTTTAGAACAACATAACGTTCCTTAGAATTGATTGTGCGCGCAGTGGGGTGTCTCGGGAAACATTCTTTGCCTTCATTTCCATGGGAGACACTAAATATTTTGATTCCCAGGAACAGGTCGCTTTATTGTCTTCTTTGTTTTCCAAACGATGAACAGATTTTTGCTTCAGGGTATAAGATAAGAACAACAACAGCTAACCATGCAACCGGACAGTTTGATTTTCTTTCTTTTCAAGGACCAGAAAATTTTCAGTGGACTTTTCTTCAAAGAAAACTTTGCGAAGACTTGATTTTCCTGTTTTATCAAAACAAATCGATACATATTTTTAAATGTGTGAACTAATGCAGATGTTGAAGTTTTTTTTATTATTCGAAAACATAACCCTGTGCAAATTTAATGATATTTTCTGGCTGGTAATTTTATTACAAATCAATTGCAGTCTTCATATTCGAATCGGCGCAAACTATAGCAACAATAGCTCTAAATGATTAACGAATACCATACGGAACTGAGTTAGCGGCGAAAACAAAACCTTTTCTAAAACTCCGAAAAGACTAAGTTTAGATCTGCTGAAATGCAACCTTATTTACTGCATCATTGAGATCAGAAAACGATCTGGGGAATTTTAAATTGCGATAAAGTTTCAACAATAATCAAAAGAGATTAAAATATCAAAAAACCCTGAGCCATTTAGCCGTTTCTCTACAAAATAGAGGTAAAAACTTAACTTGTACTTTCCTTTTTCCCTCCATTATATTTTTCCGTATCAACATCTGGCTCAAATCTCCATTTATCAAAATGCTAAAACCGAAGCTTTTGGTTTGTTGAAATTTGCTTTTAGGAGTTTTGTCCTTTTAGAGTAACTGTAATTGTTTTATTAAAATGGAATGAAACGAAAAGTCTAATAAGATGGCCGAAAGCGTTAACTTCCTTCAAAAAACATCCACGCATATAATATTTCGCTTAGAATAGAACACTTCTATATCCAGAAATGACATAAAACGTAAGGAAAAACGAACGACAAATTAAGTGATTACTTCTGTTGCAAGGTGAAACGCCAAAGGGATTGAGGGGAACCAAATTTCAATTTAAATTAGCAAACAATTTTAGCTCTCGCTCACCGGAGGTGACCGATAAAGCTAATTTTTACCTTGGATGGTGTCTTCTCTTTTTACGGACGAGAATCGAAGTAGTTTTTAAGTAGAAAAGTAACGTGTAATATTCGGATAAATTTATAGCTCTGAGCTTGAATAATGCAAAGTTTACAAATGTGGAACTTTTAGGATTGTTGAATACACCCATTGACTGTAGCTGTTCAGTTAAAGAGATGGTTTTCTACCTCCAAAGGTTAAAAATTAAAACTGACATATCAAGAAACAAGAAGTATTAAGTCAAAACAATTACTGTTCCTCTTTCCTAAATTTATTAATGACTTCTTTTAAGCTATTTACTTCTGCAAGGACACAAGGAAAGAGAACTATTAGAACCCTAAACTTCACGTTAGGTTTCACTTCATATACAACATTTGTCTGAGCTTGAACTGTCCTTTGCTTTAAACGAAGAGCAGTTTACGTGGTTTAACTGTAGAGGCATATGGTTGCAATAATACATTATAAAATTTTTCTGAGTAGAAAAGAAACGCCAAGAAAAATTAAACAAAAGTAGAGTTAGAGGTTACCTCGCGCAGAGAGCATCTATCTCCACAACTCGATGGAAGCTCGATCACTTGATATAACTCCCCTCCGACCGGCGCCACGACTGATCCATTTGGAAGCCTTAAAGTCGTTGAGCTCCGAAGAACATTGTACACTTCATGGCAACTGAGAACTTTGCATCCCGGTGGTAGATTGTGAAGGTGTGTGGAGCCCGCTACACGACTAAACGGCTGTGACATTTTGGTTGTATTTCGTCTTTTTGTCTTTCCTGGGAATGCAAACAGCGATTCTTGCACGAGAAAGAGCTATCGGAATAAAGAATATATAAGATATGAAATTCAAGAAAGGCCAACGTTGGTCTTGGCTTGAGTTTCTAAGTCGCTTCTTGAATCTGAATACCTTAAACAGAGCATTTGCTGCTAAAGCTAAAAATCATTTTTCTGGTTTTGGAAGTCGCGGTTCACTTGGAACAGTTACAAATAAATTAACTTCAAAAAGTGTAAAAGAAGATCTGCTAATTTCATAAGCGTTGCTATCTGTAAAGAAGGTGTTTAGGCAAATCTTACAATTTCAAAACATCATAGAATTTCCTTTGGCAGAATCATAATTGGGACGCTAATTTATCTCTTGTGAGGTATCGCGAATTTTTAGATTGTACGCCAGGTATGGTCACTTCTTTTTATCAAAAACGTCTTTAAAATATTAACAACTTTTGGTCACCTTCAATGAACTGAAAAAGGCTCAGGTGAAAAGAAACTAATGCTGTGAAATAAAAAAAAAAACAAACATAAAAAATAAGAGGACAAACTACGATGAAACAAGATACCACTATATGTTTTTAGAAATTGTTAGAGTAAATATAGCAGAAAAAGTAAAAATATAGGACGTGCCGGGATTTGTTATTTTTATAAGCTTTTTGAAGGGGCATTAGAAAAGTAACTTAAACTTCTTGTTTTTTTGGTAAAAGTTGAATCTGTAGAGAGATCAACTCCTTTTTTTATATGGCTATAAAAAGTCCACCGTTTTAAATGGGGCTACCCACACTCACAGGGAAAGATATCGGAATATATTCGCGCGACTTAACATTTTAGACATGTATGGAGGGGAAAATTCTAAAAAGTCTGTTAGAAATGAGCCAAAACTAATTCAAAAATGAGTTTGTGATATAAGTTTGTACAACATACCTCAGTTACTTTGGTCCAGTATCCGGTGATAGGCAGGGATGGTCCGCCGAAGTAACGTTTGGTCGTTTTCGGTTGGTTGTTAAGACTTAAGATCTCTTTAAGGTCATTACACACTGAACGGGTTGGAAAAATGGAATGAAATTTGTCACAGCTGTAGGTCTATTATCCACTCCGGCCTTTCCTCACAAGCAGAAAAAAAAAGAATTTTAAATAAATTAGTCAATTGTTCGGTAGTTTGATAAATTATTAATCACCTGCGAGCTAGCAAGTTAATTCGCTAATCCTTTACGAAACCCCGTGAAATGACATTGAATTACTTTTAAAATATGCTGATTTCATTATCTCCCGCCAACCTGTTTGTGTATCACTTTTCTTACAGTTTTGACTTCCGCTTGGGTTGATATTCTGACGGAAAAAGCGCCCCATGAGAAGTTTAGTTTTCACACAGGTGGGTCTCGGCTGGTCCTTGACAAAAGTTGTAAAAAGTGAACGAATATTATTTGATTTACGTTGATGATTTATTTGTGCAGTCATAATGGAAAACGTTTACTTTGCCTCTCCACTTAAAATATCGGAACCTCTTGTCCGAAACTACATGAGCAAGTAGAATAGATTTTCAAGAGGCGGTCATCTTGTGAATCATTTGCCGCTCATGCGCAGAATTTGTTTTTGTTCTTTTTTTTTATTTTGCCACCTTTAGCTTATCTAAAAAGATGACCTTCAAATCTCATGCAACATTGTACATTCATTGGAACGATTTCCCCCTGGCGATACTCATGGTCACCAGTTTCTTTCAAAAAAGAAAAAATATTAACGCCATTTAAATCGGCTGTTATGATTGAAATCAATTGGATAAAACTTGAGCTAGAACTCAACTGGTTTCCTCGTCTTTGTAACGGACACTTTTGAGAGTTAAAATAGAAATAAATTAAATGTTTTGAAATCTATTTGTAAATTATTTATGACCAAATTCTGCAGACGAGTAACTATTACCAATTTTTGTTAAACAAACTTTTGCAAGGTTTCAGCGATATAGTTAATCTATTATCTATTGCCGCCTGTGAAATAAATTGCTCACGCCCGCAAAGGTTATTCTACTTTGTTAGGGGAATTGTCCTCTTAACTTGACAACGCAATTAGCAGCTAAATTTGGAGAAATACTGTGCGGCGTTTGACGGTAGGCTAGCGAGAAAGCACCGTTTTATTGCTGTACGACTTACAAGCGCATTAAAACTTGACTAAACCCGAAAATTGAACCCATATTGAGACTTGTTAAATCATATTTTATATCTAACCAGGAGAGCTGCCGCTTCATGGAAGTTTAAATTGCTATTGTATTTGAAATAACTACAAATTTGGAGTTGAAAAGAAAATGCCTGCCGAGAGATTTCAATAAAATCACAACGGGTGACGGGGAACAGCGACGGGAGTGTTTTCACACGAAAACACAGTGATGTCGGCTTGAAGTCCCAACTTTCGTTTGTTTTATTTTGTTAAACATAGATTCGGTTTGATTCCAGATTTTTTCATTGAAGTTTAATCCAGAAAGCGAAAAGAAATAAACGCACTCTGGTGCCTGGGAATTCGGCAGGTGCGTCGCATATGCTTGAGACGATAATAAAATACTGTATAATCGGTATTTTTCTGTGTTCAGCCGGTATAAAAGATAATTTGATCATGAACAAATAATATTATAGTTTCGATCGTGTTATTCCTCACAGCAATAAAACATTATTGCTCTCTCTTTACTTATGTTAATTTTCATTACAAGTTCAAGCGAAATACAATCAAAAGTTTATGAGGCGCTTTCTTCCATAATTTCATTTCAATATATACTTAAGATAAAATCGTTTCATTTCTTTTCTGACATCTCAGTGATTTTCACCTAAAACTTTGTCACTAGCATTGAGTAAGCGCTTAATGAAACTTTGAAGAAGGAGTGTCGGTTTGGTTTAACCCGCCAAATTCACAGTCATGCATTTCTTTTCTGCACTTTGCGCCACTTAGTTTACGTAAATTTAAGCTCTAAAGCTTTCTGCAGATAAAATCCGGAAGGAGAGATTTTAGCAGAAAGACTGTATGTTTTTTATAAAGAGAAACAAACCTTACGAATCTCGTTGTGTCAAAAGGTTGGGCTATAACTAAAGGGAGGCTTCCTTTTTTTACTTATTATTTTTGATCTTTGAGATATTAGTATTTCTTGTAATGGTTATTAATTGCTATTGTTATAGAATTTGTTCAAGCTGTTTGCTCAAATCTCTTCAAAGGTGCAGCGAACTTTCATCTTCAAGAAGTTTAAGTTTGTTTGAAACAAACGCAAGCGATTTGTTCCCGCAGCCTGTACTGAAAAAAGTGAAGCCAGCTCGTAGTAAACCCCGCGTCTAGCATCAACAATTGACAGGGTAGATCCCGTCAAGTTGCTCTAAAGCCAATCAATGGATCTTTTATTTTATGATCAAAAGCAGTTTAGCTTATCGAGCGGTGGAACAATGGCTAAAGTAAGCGTACTGTTCCAAACACAACAAGGAGAGATAACTTTTACGGCGGCACTTCCAACAGATTACGGGATTACTAAAACTTTAAAAGCCTTCCCCTCAACAATCGTTGAAGCCACAAAGGAAATTGTACGCAAAATTAGCTGCGAACCATTGTTCTTCAAAGGTTTCTTGTTTTCACATTTGAAATCAGTGATCACGGGAAAAAATGAAAGAAAATGCTAATCCAATAAAAAAAAACCAATGGAGCCTCGCACCCCCTTCGTTTCTCACGCTTTTGAAAGCAATTTTCTATTCCATGGCTTTTATTACATTAAGTAGCCTTGTTACACAGAATTTATTCAGTGGTGTTGGTTAGTGTTGTTGTGGTCTGTGATGGCCTAAAGCCCTAAAGCATGTGCTCATGGACAATGCATACACAATTGAGGTTGTAAACGAATTAACACGGCTAGCCCGCCCTATCGCAAATGGGTCATTTTCAATCTACCGACGCGATGAATCGTATGGCTTAATTTGCTTAATTTGTTCGATAAATTCAGAAAACTTTGTTTCTCTTTAAGACCGACTTTTCTAACTGCTTTTTGTACAACCGTAGTTTTGACAAAAAAATGTCTTTGATTTTGGCAGTTACTGTCACGGCCAAACAGTCAAAAGAGGAAATAAAAAAACCGATTTTCAAGGGTTTTGCTCAAAATATTATGAAACCTCTTAGGTTTATTACATTTTAGAAACTTGCCGATGCTTTGATTTTTTCACTTTTAAAAACTGTTTCACTTTGGAGTTTTTGATCGGCGGAAAATTAATAAATGATCATGAAGTCTTGCCAACGGACAAAAAGGTGATAAGACGCTTTCTTAGGAGAAAACTGAAATATGCAATCAATTTAGCATATAACAAAATAGGCAGAAAAGTACACAATATAATTTAAATAGTTGCTACTGTATTTGAAGCTAGCACTTAAGTTTCTTTTATTGTTGTTTGGACCACAAATAATGTTTGCTCAGAGTATTTTCTAGAAAAAATTAACACCGTTTCCTGACTAAGACTGTTTTCTGCTTGTTAAAAAATTTACTTTTCACCTCAGACGCAACAATACTAGAACGCTCAAATTAGTACTGCGTGTCCTTTTAACTACACGGTAGAAATTGTAATTATAAATCGATTGCTCTTTGGCTTTATTGATTGAGGCCAAATAGGCCGGTTGTAGCTATTAACGGCCGGCCAGAAATTAGCTTCTATAGTGTTATCAAAAAGTTAGAAAAATAAAACCAAAGAAGTTAAGGCTCGCAATTAAATCTTTGATTGTCTTTGTTTGAAAGTTTGCTTTTTGAAGCTTCCAGAAGCAAATAGTCTATTGTAGATGGTATACGCAACACTTTTCCTTTAGAGAAACCCGCTTCCGAACAAGTGTTCTGAAGAGAGTTCATCAGAACAAATGCTTAGAATCTTATTTATTGATAAAAAGTGCTGATAAATGTGTGTTTTTAACTAAAATGAATGTACATAATGTAACCGGAAAATCTCGGCCGAAAACAAACGGGTAAATCACTTTTTAATACTCAAGAAACACGATAATGAAAAACTAAATTCAGGAACTATGTTTTTTTTTTTTTTGGAACATTTCGCGTAAATTTTCACCGTTATGGTTGAAGAGGTTTATATTTACCTAATTCTCAAATTCATTTTAAACCTTTTATAGCTTTGCTTTTATTGACATTCGTACCACTAAAGCTATCGAAATTACTCAGCTGTTAAAAGCTTTCTCCAAGATTAGTAAGATGTAGCAAATCGCCGCTTAATAAGTCAGAGAAAAAAAACAAAACGTGTGTATTTGGCGCAAGTTTTTATCTACAAATGGACTTTGTAGATAACTTCTCGACTACGATTTTAAGAACAAAATGTGCGTCGTAAAAGAAATAAATGTAAAGAACAGTTTTATGTTACCGTGTACGATAATTGTTTTTACGAAAATCAAAGTGTGACGTTGGTTATATCACAACAACAAATCAGGTAAATGATGAGTAGAGCTCTTCCCTAAGGCTGAGAATCAACTTTGGATGTAATTTTTGTGTAAATTAAACGTATAGAAAACAGTGAAGTGATTACATGAGATTACGGTATTAGATAATGATGTTTTGAGTTTGGTACTCCTATCACTTAAGAGTATATTCGTGCGGTCGTCTATAGATACCTAAATCTGTCTCCCTCATCTGTTTGACAGCTGTATAGTAAAATTCATGTCTTCGACCAAGTTTAACCCACGAGGGGTAACGCCTTCCTAAATTAAAAGGAAGAAGTGTGTTCAGAACAGAGTCTTCAAAAATGAAATCTATTCGTCTGTTCTTTCTCTTTACAACAAAATAGCAATTAACAAAATTGCACGCAATTTGAAACCGCGATTATCGGTGGCATATGGACTATAAACATGTTGCTAGCTTGCTTCTTGTTTAAAATTAGGATAAGGCAGCACTCGGGTTTGATTGTTACATCTGTTATTTAGGAAAAGATTTGTTTTGGCTGTTCATGCCTCGAAGGGAAAACATTGCATTATCTTCTTAATGGCTACCGAACATAGATAAAAGTTTGCTGTTGCACGGAAAATTATGGCCACTACAATTTCAATAAGCGTCAAGCGAACACATTTTTCGACTGATGGTAATTACTTCTGCTGAAAAAATGATTTATGGAGTCTTTTATTACATTTAACGTTTATTATTAGTCCATAAATAATTTTGTCACAACACATCGGCTATTTTTTGGTCTATAATTACAGTCCCTTTGTTTGTCTACAGCTCCTTCAGTTTCTTCGCTTTTCTAAATTCTAATAAAGCTGAAAGTATGGGTTAAAACTATCACAGATTTTTGATTTACGATTTAATTTGTCATTTAAAGCGGCTAAATTGTAAGCGCTCAGCTTGACTCGTGTAACTGGCTAATGGTTGTGACAATTGTCCCCAAGCAAGACCGCTGCATTTTGTCGTGAGCGAGATGCACTACGTACCCGCGACTTGTTTTTTTTACCCTCAGCTCTAGCTATGAATTAGAACGAGTTTATTTTTGTAAGAACTAGTAAATTTGGCCGACGATCTGTGTTCTTAACTTTTTGGTGGCTTGAGCCTCAAGTTTTTCTTAAATTGTTCTTATTTCTATGCGAAGTTTAAGTCGACTAAAAACTAAGCTTGATGTACTGCAATATACGCATGTATATTGGAAAACACATTTGATCAATTCATCCCAGGGGCTTTATCGTAGATTCGCTGAGTCGTATTCCAGAGACGATTTTCCAGTGAATATAAACTGCGAATCATTTCTCGTTCATTTTGTATTGTTCTTAATTAAAGAAGCTCAATAACTCGAAGCTCAGTATAGTTTTTAAAAAGAATTAGCTATCAAGCCCGAGTTCTAAAATTGCTCTTAGTTTTGGCCCGATCTGATCCTCGTTGTTCTTACAAAGTTGTTCTTATAAAAAAAAGCGTGTACATACCAAGCTCAAAAAGCAAAAAGCTCCCAATTTACTCAACACAGCTCAGAAATTACGAGTTAGGATGGTTATGGCTTTCATCTTTATAAAATTTTTGCTTTTAATTGATAAACTACAAAACAGTTTCAATATCTTTTTAGGTCGGCACGCTGTAATTTTTATAAGTATATGTTTAGTTTTAGGGCTAAGTTTGAATGTTCTTGTAATATTCTAGAGATTTCACCCTAGAAAGTTATTAAAATGTCCTTTTTATAATATGATTTGTTACCAAACTTCAATTTTTAGTTTCCGTTCACACAAGCCAGTTCGAAGTAGAAATAACCAAGAACACCAATTTGTTTTTCTTGTGAAGATGTGCAAGGGCCAGTGACTGCCTCGATTTAACTTCAATATTATAGACCGAAAGCACTGGGCAATATTTTATAGTTTTCAAATTAAGAACAAATTAAGCCCACTGAGTGTAATATGTGAAATTATTTTTAGAGCTAATAGCAGCTGTTATCGAGGCCCCACTTTTACTTTTGTATTTCAATGACAATCTTTCATTTACAGCCACGTGAGTTTTGGTGTAATGATTCCGACAATGGTAAAACAGTGCGATGAGACTGTGCATTTCTAAATTGCACTAAAATATCCTGAAACTAAAGCTTTAATTTAACTTGATTTAAGAACACAGTTTTTTTCAGTCCTCGTTGTACTTTATAGGATTACGAATAGCCAGAAGTAGTTACAAAAGCAACAAAATATTGATCAAATTGTTCATTTCTTAGTTTCTTTATCTACAACACGAATTCTGTACTTGTTTACTGTCGAAGTTTTTGGTTTTAATTGCGACCGACAGAAAGGCCGACACATGCAGATGGGGTTTATTAATGAAGTATTGAGATGATAAACCGTACAGAACACATTTCTTGTACACTATTTTTTTAAATAAAAATTTCTTATTTTTGAGCTAAAGCTGAATGTTAACACTGTTGAAAACACGGTTATTTTAAAAAGAACAACTTTAGACTACAACGATGCTCGAACTCATAACCATGCATGCAGAATTTAAGAATAAGCTGAGGCTCGGGTTCGATAGTTAATCTTTTTCTAAATTAATCAAGCTTCGATTTTTCACGTAACAATATAAAATGGAAAAAAGTTGTTCGCAGTTTTCTCCTTTAATCAGTCATTGCTTCAATTTAAGGCGGGGTTAACCAAAACTTTTGTTGGATAGCGAGGAAGTAATCTCGTACCCAGATCTTCTCGACCTTCGTACAGCTTTAGTTTGAGAACAGTTTGGCGAATTTACACCAAATATTAACTTCAAAATTAACTTTTAAACTTCCCAAAAAATCACCAAATTAAATTAAAAAATTCTTTAAAACTACCAATCTTCAAGAAAAAAAAATACAACTCAAAATTTATCCAGAAATTCTTAAAATATTCAGGCTGACTCTCCTTCATTCCATCTGTGTTTTAAGCAGAGGGATTTTGTAGGTTCAAACCATGGACGGAGATATCGGAAGAAACATGAAGAAAAGTGGCCACAAAGCGCGCTTTGGGTTTACTCCCGCCTAAAATACTCTCAACATGCATATTAGACCCGAAGTTAGTTCCTTACAATTTGTTTTCCAATACATTCATGTATTGCAACACCCGTACGCATTTGGCTTAGTTTTTATTCGACTTAAACCACACAAAGAGATAAGAACAATTGAAGAACAATTTGAAGCTCAAATCGTCAAAAAATTAAGAGCAAATGACCCTCGACCAAATTTACTTATTCTTACAAAAAGGCACATTTATTGGGGATTTAAGACTTACTGATATCCTTAAAATTTTCTTTATTTAATCATAGATCGAAATTTGGGTTGAATGGGTTTTTTTTAAATTTTTTTATAAGAACAACTCTGTAAGAACCGCAAGACTGTGGAAAATTACAGATTCGTCCTGTACTCATTTTTTTCTCAAGAACTGAGCATAGCAAATTAAAGCTATAAAGAAACCAAATGAGTGAATCCATGATTTGTGTGGTAATGTAACAAAATAAAGTTCTCCGCCATTCCTAGGCCTTGAATGTGTCTTTAGCATGTTCTTAGATTTTGGCCGATTTTCAGACTGCATACGCGTTCTTGTAAGAAAGGCTCTTGTAAGAAGAGGCTGTATATATACGATTATATACGATAAGTTTTTGAGTCTCGCGGGCAGCGTACGGATTATGCCCCTTACTGCAAACTCTACACTCTTCAAAACAAGTCGCCAATTTGTTCAATCAATAATTTTTTAGTTACTTTACTATATCACTTTTTAAAATGGTGGACAGTGCAAACTGAAGGGAAAGAAAAAGAGCGCACGAAAAAAAAAATTGATATATGTGTATATATCTTTCATTTCAAAGTTAACCGAGAAAGCCGCTTTCAATCAAACTCAATAGAGAGCTTCAGACTCGACAACGAGTACGACTACGAGTACAAGTTTTTTCCCGTTCGTCATACTGCGCGTGCCAGACGTTGCTAAGAAATCACGCCATCTCGTTGTGTTGCCAAAACTCGTAGTCCACGCGTCGACAGTGCTGAATAACGTCTGCGCGTGCTCTTTACGGTCTGCGGTTATAGAATGCGGGCGCGCGCGGCGGGCTATTT
>JAOBRD020385455.1:0-19735 GCA_027575215.2 Hydrozoanthus sils
TATTATTATTGTTATCATTATTATTGTTATTAATATTATTGTTATTATTGTTATTATTATTATTATTATTATTATTACTATTATTATTATTATTGTTATTATTATTATTATTATTATTATTATTATTATTAATATTAACGTATTTTCTTCAGTGAAGTTGTGAAGCAGGAGCTTGAGCGGCTACTCACAACACGACAGCACTCCGCAGCCGTGATCGTTCAGGCCTGGGTCCGAGGATGGATCGCTAGGAAAAGGTGGTCAAACCTCAAACGATCACTGGAAATGCAACATAAGGCCCGCATGCAAAGCAGATCCGATAATAGGTATGTTTTCGGTCCAGAGTTCAGATGTAATGTTATATAATGCTTCAGCTATTGGTAAAGTAAGCAAATTGGAAATTGAAAATTTCGGAAACTTCATAGAATTCTCGGAAAAAGACATTAAGTCAGAATCTAAGATTTTTCACGGTATACGAGTGTTCTGCGAAGAGTCGTTTAACAAGACTACACGAAAAAATAGGCTATCCGGCCTGGTTTGCCAGGATCCTTAGCAAATGGGGTCAGGACCTTTTGGCCTGTTGCGTGTAGTGAGTTTAACGATAAGGAAGCAAACCCATGTGTCGCTTCTATTTGTCATGTATAGATAGATTACACCATAAAACCGCAATGAACGAGAAGTGTAAGCAAAAGTGTGTCATGAGTTTTAACAATCGCTTCTCTCCAAGTCCTCCCGACCCCGGGGTGTCTTGGCCCGTGTAAAACCGAGCTAAGGCTCAATTCGACAATCTGAGTTCTCTAAGACAGATCGCCTCATATAAAAGGCTGCTAATGACAAAGGTATTACAAAAAAATCGCTGTTAACGTTGTTAGTTCCATAACAGCGAGCCAACATGAAATAATTGTTTCCACGGTCGGCAACTTCTGTGGTTTTGGGCTACTAGTTGACGCCCACAATCTCTTTTGCATTTTGTACCTTGTCAGGTCTGTCAAGACAGTGAGACCAGTTTCTAGTCAGCAGATATCACCAGCAAAGGAACTTAAGGTTGATACAAGTATAGGAGACCAGTCGTGTTGTTTGTACGGTCTTGACATGGTAAGTTGCAATTTTTTGATTCCGAACTTCCAAACTAGGCAAAACTAATTTACTCTCTTACATGACCAAAACCAGAAGAATTTAACGAGAATGTATCCAGTTGAATGAGAGAAAACATCAGTGAGAGCTTAACAAAAATGTAGCTAATTGAATGAGAGGGAAAATCAGTGACAGTTTAACGAAAATGTATCAGACCGAAAGAGAGAGAAAATCAGTCAAAATTTAACAGAAATGTAATAATAATAATAATAATAATAATATTTAGCATTTATATAGCGCCCTTTCCATATGTATATGATCAATGGCGCTTTACGATGATTTACAGTTGGCTGTGGTATCGAGGGTCTTAGATAGTCCGTTATAAACGGCTCACAACTATATTCATAAGAGTTGCCCTCAGTAGAAGAGACAAGCCACGACACCGGGATCACCCTACTCTTTGTCGACAAGTGCTGTTGGTTCTTTTAAGTCCCCCAGAGGAGATTGAGAGACTTGGCCTACGGTTTAACGTCCTTATCTGAGAAGACGCGAAGGTCTGACCGTTTGCAGATGTTAGAGCAAAGGCAGCACCTTCTCCTCAGTTATTTTGAAGACCCTGAGTGAAGGTCCTGCACCGGGAATCGAACCCGGGCCTCCCGCACGACAGACTGGCGCCTTACCAACTGGGCTAACCTGGCGGCGGTATCCGGCAAAATGAGAGAACGTTGGTGATGGTTTAACAAAAATGTTTCAATTGAATGAGAGACAAAATCAGTGAGAGTTTAAAGAAAATGTTTCCAATTAAATGAGACAAAACTAGTGAAAGTGTAACAAAAATGTATTCCTAGTGAAGGACTGCATCTTTTTCTTCCACAGGAGACGCCTCCTCCCGTTCCAAAACGAAGACCATACACTGTAATGGGTAACATGAAAATGGGCTTTCCTCAAACAAGAGTCATGAAAAACGACTATCCCCGTAAGTGTCATATGCTTGTGGAGTTTTCCTATTTTTTTTTTCATTTCCCAGAAGATAAAAGCAGTTATATTCCAAATCTCATAAGGATTTTCGAGAAAATGAAAGCAGCGTTGTTGTTCTAATTCATATTTTCCATTTCCCAGAGAATGGCCACAGCGACATTGTTCTAAAGAAAGGTGAAGTAGTAAAGGTTGTCAGCTCGTCGCAAACCCGGGGTTGTTTGGTGGTGGAACATAAAAACATGAGGTTAGACGTTCCATTTCAAGTCATGGAGCTGAAGGTAAACATAATTGCGACCATTAAGACATTTGGAGAAAACATAAATATACATAGATAATAAGAAAGACAGCATGAAGGTAAGGTCATATAGATGAAATACACCTTAGGACATGTAGACACTATATAGATTAATTTATGTATATAGATAAAATGCAGTTTAGGACACAAGTTACCATCATAGATTAATTGAATTCACGTAGATAAACGCAGTTTAGGACATGTGGACACTATATAGATTATTTCACGTAAAAGAAATACAGCTTAGGACACAAAGAAACCATATGTACCATATAGATTAATTTACGAGGATGAAATACAGCTTAGGACATATTGATAAAATATAGATCAGTAGAAATTGAGTATTTTTATTTTTTAACCTAAATTTTAAAACGAACTGCGTAATTCAAATACAGAACGCATGAATTAGTGTACATAGAAAAAATTAACTTTATTTAGAAAAAATATAGTTTAGTATTCATTATACTTAGATCAGTATACATTATAGCATATTATTTAGTGCACATATATGAATATAAATTTGTACAAACAAGGCTATCTCAAGATAGCTCATATCGTTAAGTAAACAGCTTATCAAACAAACAGATTAGTATATATAGATAAAAAAGACTAGTAAGTATATTAGATATAACATATAGCTTTCATTTAAATTATTAAATATATTAGATTAATATACCTGTTAGTGCACATAAATAAAATGAAGACTAGTTTGTAGGCTAATACAATAGATAATAAATAGATATAAGTGCGCATAAATAAATTGTATAGACTAATACACATAGATAACAAATAGATTAGTAAAAATAGATTTCTTCTAAATTAAATGTAGAGCAGTACACATAGATAATATATGTTAGTGCACATGCATAAAAAAAAGTTTAAGTCGTGTTATGTTCTTTATTTTTTGTTATGTTGCAATCCATTGGTTTATTTTGCAAGTATTTTGGGATATTTACAATTTTACGAACTTGGCGATCGTTTCACCGCCATATGTGAATAAAGTTGTTAAGTTTTGTTTTAAATACCTTGTTTTGCTAACTTCAGGCATGCTGGCGGCCCTAAAATTCCGAAAAGTTCCTAAATATTTTTCTATTCCAATATGACATAAAAAAATGGTATAGAAATTATTTCCAAATATAAATCCTAAAATAGTCCTATTTTTCTGCTGCTTACCCCTAAAGTCCCTATTTTTCAGAATAAAAAGTCCTACTTTTCGTCCTAAATTTTGCCACAAGCCGGCCAGCATGCCTGTAACTTGGGCCACTTCAGTTCTCAGTGTTTTGAAAACCTGTTTGTTATGATTTGGTACTCTAATGTATCTTTTTTGTTTATTTTTTTATGTAACAGGCCAGCTCACCAAATGCATCGCCTAGAATATGAAGGAAACCGTACCGACAGTACGCTCAGATGCGTGTTTGTTATATTATTATGTGCCTAATGGGGAACATTGCTACAACCGAGTTTTACATGCTGTAACCCATGCTTTCTATGACCTCAAGAAATAGTTTCCCAAACAGAAATGTTAAATATGACAGAGCTTTCTTTACTCAACAGAATATTGTCGAGTTTTCTACAAGAAACGCCACCTCTAATATTCATTCTCGTTCCCGAAATTATTTTTATATTTTCAAAGAAGTTTTAAGTTTTAATTCAACTTTAGTACTGAAAGATATATTTTACTGTTAAGTATAGTTTTAGGTAACTGCAATGTTAAACTTTGTAAATAATTATGCATAAATTTTTTTTAAAAAATTCGCCTTACTTAAAAAAAAACACATTTGTTTAGACCAAACTACGATTTTGAAATAAAAGTCAACCGGATGTAATTCTCGAGGAAACAAGTCGGTTTTTTTCAAAATTTCCTATTGTCAGTGGACGAGAAATCACCCTGTATTATAGTAAATAATAATTTTATGATTTTGTTTGAATTAAATAAATTGAGCGTAAATTATCCCATCATTTGTTACCCGCCCAAGCCAGTTTATCAACATCTAACTTCTTCTTACATGATTCATACAAAATAGGTCATTGTGTGGTGAGAAAATGGAAAATGATCAAAATTTTAAACCACTGAGATACAAGTGTTTTAAAACTGTAAAAGTAATAACTAATTAATTGATTTGAAAGGGTACGAGGCATTCAAAAAAAACCGTAAAGACTTACCTAGATTTGATGACGACCGCTACTTCATAATCTTCTGATACCCAGGCCCTCTGCCCTTCTTCGGTGCCCCTCGTAAAAAGAAGGTGGGAGAACACTGGTACTTTGTACAACTACACTCTTGTTCTTGGGTTGATGTCGTACCGTCAACGCGGACAGTAGGAAACCTTTAGCAACGAGGACGACAAGATCCACGACGACTGTACTGTCGCAATTTGTAATAGCATCCTGTCGCAATTTGTAATAGCACCCTGTCGCAATTTGTAATAGCACCCTGTTTCAATTTGTAACAGCACCCTGTCGCAATTTGTAATAGCACCCTTTCGCAATTTGTAATAGCGTACCTGTCGCAATTTGTAATAGCACCTTGTCGCAATATGTAATAATGTGAGCTGTCGTAATTTTTAATAACATATTGTCCCATTACACAAATTCTGCTTGTGTGTGTGCTGACATAATGCATGCAATCTGTTAACTTATCGAGAAGACCGAATAATAGACTAGTATGAATGATTTTTAACCACTTATCCTTTGACGCCATCATACTGCTTGTATACTGCAGTATCTCACATTTGAAAACAAATTTTGTTCGCTTAAACTTCTGACATGGATCAGAAAGACTTTAAACATGCCAAGAATTTACTTTGAAAAAGTTATTACAAATTTATATATAACAGCAATTAGGCTATATATATACAAAATATTTCTCTTATTAAGAGTCGTGCTTACTCCACCATTTAAAGCGGCCAAATATTACAATAAAACAGGTCAAAGGAAGTGAAAAACGATGCCAAATAAAATCTAAACAATATTTTAGACGCTATTTTTTTATAAGAACAATTTTATAAGAACGAGGCTCAAATTGGCCATAATTTAAGAAAATTAAAAAACAAGCCTTGACTCGGGCTCGACAGCTATTTTTATTAAACTTCACTTCGCTTCAGTCGTTGCTTCCGGCCTTACAACACCTGTTTGGCATATGTTTTATTCGATTTAAACCACACATTGAAATGAGAAAAATTTAAGAACTCAACTCACCAAAAAGTTAAGAACAAATCATCGTTCTTATCAAAAAAGCGTGTATTTATAACGGGAAAGCGGAAATCATTTTTTTTCTCTCTCAATCTTTTGAGACTATACCGCGAAAACGGCTGTAATTACCTTTCATCTCATATGAATAATGATGATACAGTAAACCCTACTAAATATCTATATCTCTGTAGAAATTGATGTATCTGTAATGTATCAATACAAGGGTGTATATGTAGATACATATAACTTGAAGAACCAACGATGGACCGATTCGATCCAAAAGGAAGTTGGCTCAATACTGCTTCCAATTTTGCTTCAAAAGTTTATAAACTGAATCCACAATAGAAAGAGCAAACAACTTCTATTTGAATAAAAACGGCCGGGTGGGGAGGTATACTCAGGGGTTGAAACGGTAGGGGAGACCGTCGGAAAGGTCTCCAAAACTGTTCCTAAAAATACCAAGGTATAAAAAAAATTCCGCCCTGAAAAATACCCCTCGGTGTTAAAATTACCCTATAAATACCAATTGAAAATTGACATTTTTCTCTAAATAGCCAGCAAATTGGCACAAATTCCCCTCCGGTGTCGTGCTGAACGTGATGTACAGTGAATAAAGATGTACGCATGTTTACCAAAACAAAAGACTGCAAGCAGCCTAATAGCTTCGCGTTTTTCAACCCTAAAAAATACCAGTCCCTTGCCCTTGGTTTAACACCGGTTTTCCTATAACAACTCATAAAAACTACCGGACTGACTATTTCAATCCCTTAAAAATACAGCTGTCATACCTACCACCCGGCCCAAATACAGGGAGAACCTCCCCCCTTTTCAAGGGGCAAAAACGTTTCGACCCTCCTCGGTTTATTAAACTTGTAGTATCCGTATATTTACGTATAAAGTTGATAACGTTCTGACAACTGAAGAAAACGTTTCTCCACCTTTCGTGACTATAACCAAGGTTAACAGTTCGAGGTACACCGTTGAACGATATAGCCGTCCTACCGGGCCCGCCTCCACTGGATGGAAATGTCATACAGCGCTGGCACCATTCATAGCTGACGTGTTGCGTCAATTAAAGTGATGTTTTCATAGAAATCAGGTGGATAAGTTTCACCGTTCGCTGGTGCGGCTATTAATAACTCATTTACTTACCCAAAATTATACAACGTAGGGCCGGTATCAGTTGTTTTCAATTAAAGACTTTAACAGCTTGCTGTTTACAAAACCTTTACTCCAGTTTCGTTGCAAAACACAAGTTAAATAAGGCTAATAGCACGCAAGAGAGTTCTCAACGCGCTATTTCCGCAAACTACAGATTACTTCATAGCAGGGTAAGCAAGTCAACAAAACAAAGATCTGCTTTGATGTGTTTCAACAAAGTAATAACTATTTTTACTTAAATATCAAATATCCGTGTCACCTCCAGAAAAACGTTTTGAAGTTTAAAATTTTCAAATCTTCAAAAGCAATGCTTCACAGCAAGGTGTCCACAGATATTTACTGAGATCCTAAAAAAACATTGTGGAATCCATTTGACTGAACTTGGTAACGTCATGAAATTTTTTTTTATGGTGGAATTTAATTCATATCGGTCAAAAAATATTGTCGAAAATAAAATTGCCGAGTAGTTGCACTTTTTTCGTGCTTCAGTCGACATTAAAACAAACTAAATGACGCTTAACCAAAGAAGCTTGAAAAACGGCGGCACTTGGGCTTATGGGATATGCATTTATAATATGCTATACTGTTGGGTTTTATCAATAACTGCCAATACCTTGTATTCAGTTTATCCTTATATACGTCTTACAAAGTCTTTTGCTATAATGTTGCCGGATTAAAACTGGTTGTTTATTCCATACGAACTGACACTCCGACTGTTCTAAACCCTAGTGATAACCATTATTTATCTGCAAACCAGGTCAAGCTTTTAAGCTTCTGTCCCGCAAACACTGAGAACTCTGGAAATATTATAGCAGAGAATTAAAAAAATGCTTTTAAACCACTTACTTCAGTTGCTTGCAGCAAAGTTAGAAAAAAAATTGTTAATGCTAAAATTTCCTAAGAGTAAGACTTCGAGGTTCAAAACTCACAGGCTCGCAAACTTGGCTTCTAAAAATGGCATAGCGCGCATGCAGGAAAAAGGCCTTATGGAATCCTCTGAACAAACTGTGACTCGATTAGGGACGTTGCCAATCACAGCTCAGCTGTGCCAAAAGAATACCAATCATGCATGGCGCGATGCAACTGAGTTGGTGGTTTAACATATATTTATGTTTCATACAAATAAAAGTTAAACGATAAAACACCCCTTTCAAAATTGATCAAGATATCACTTTGTTTTCTAAAGGCTTCGGCAAATAACTTTGACCACGTCTTTGACTTCGTTTGTTCATTTTACTTAAGTGGGTTAACCAAAGAAATATTGCAAAATATTTTCAGTTATTCGCCAGAGAAGCTAAGGTAATTTTTTGAATAAACATTGGTAGGTCCGAGTTGTACGTGTAACTTTTCTGTTTCAAAATTATGCTGGAGTTCAAAGAGGTGTTTCCTCTGGAAGTGCCGGATCACCTTGAAACTAGCCTAGATATGCTTTTTTTCACGGAGAAAGTTTTCAGTTAACGTCATTATTTTGTTTACGATTGTCTTTTTGGGGCAAGGGAAATTACGCCGCAGAACGGCGCTCAAATGAGTTAGTTATTCACATGTTAAGGTATTAAATCAACTAGCTGTTTTTACAAAAGAAGGGGTGAAATTCAAACAAGATCCGTGTGCTTTTCATTATTGCTCGAAACAAACTTGGCCTTTATTTAAGAAATATATGTATAAGTATCTTGTAATACATCGCTTAAGCGATCTTAGTGCTTAATTGGTGATACGAAAAAGTTTCAGTTGAAAATTTGACACAAATTAGAGCTTAAAAAAAGGCCAGCTTTTAAAAGTATAATTTTCGCCTAAATGAATCCTTAAAGAAACACACCCCAAGGCCAAAGATTATTTAAGACTGGAGTGATTAGTAATATATTTCTATAATTGTGACCAACTGTGTTACAAGTTCGAATTTCAACGCTGATACACGTTTTGTCTTGCTAATACCTTGGCTGTCCTTTTTATCATCGAGTTTTCTAGAAGCAGCAGTTTTTAAAATCATTGTTAAACGTAGGCGCAAACAAAGCACTGTCCTGTACGAGCGGTAAAAACGTGGAGCATTTAGGCACAGACTAACTTTTTTGAAACACTTAGTGTGCAGAGATTCAACCGAAAACAAGCTGCCCTCGGCATCGGTCTTTGACAATGCCGGGTACGACTAATGTTACGTGCTTGTTTTCTTTCGCGTATCTTTTTATAATTGTAAAAGCAAGACAGATCAAAAAGAGATACCTTAGCTCGCTCTTGCAGGTTTTTAGCATTTCTTTACTTTAGGCATCGATACTTAAACTATGTTTTATCATAACTATATATTTAGATAATAATAGTCGAGTTGAGACTTTGACATTGAACTCGCCTTGTTTTGAAATATGGAAATAGTTCTTGACAGCCCATGCAGTAACTGAAAAAACTAGGAGATGACATCTGACGCGTTACATGTTCTCCAGGCGTGTAAGTAAATAACAAATTAATCTAAAAAAAGGACGTGCTTCGTCAAACTGTTGAGGTCACAAACAAGTAACTCGTCACTGTAGAACATAACACCTCTGTTATATACGTTGCTTGTTTGGTCCTTTATCAAAAACTCTATTTTCGAGCTTGGAGATGGCCGGTCAAGGAATATCTTGCCTCTTGCAAAGAGTTTTGGAACATTGCACAGCCATACTGGGGGATTTCAGATACCTCCTAGATAGTGACTAGAGTCACTGAATATCATCATGCAAAAAGTTTGTATGTCTGAGCAACCTACGCCTTCCTTTGATGGGGTATGTTTCCCTAATGAGGAATGCTGCCACATCTTCTGTAAGTCAGTATGTGAAACGGCAGTCATTTCCAAAACATCTCATTTCAACAGGGAAGGGCCAAATTAGAATCATATGAATGAAATGGTGCAGTGAGGCTACCCCAAAGCAAGGCAATGACGCTCGTAAATCTTTGTAAGAAATTTTGTCCGCAACAGGCCAACAACTAATGTATCCGTAAATGATGACGCACGAAAAAAAAACAAACCACAGGGAAATTGTAAAACGTATTTGTTTGTATCCGTTCTGTCATTATTTTAGTTGCCAAACGGTTTTTTCCTGGGTTGACCATTTGTGTGTTTTTTTGGGAAAAAGTTGCATTTCGATCAATGAAAATAATAAAGCGATTGTGTTTTTCCCGTTAAGGAATCAAACCCGTGAAACTTTTGTGTAAATATTTACTGTGGCTCCCGGCAGAGAGATAATCAGCTTTTCATAAATGCTCGCTTCTTAAGACGTTAAAGGTGCCGAATGAAAGAAGTAATAACGCGATAAAACGTTTCCTATCATTGTATGCTCGCTTGTGTCCAATATGTGGCTTCCACGACCTCTATTGGTTATTTAATAAACAAATAATTTGACACAACTGAGAAGGTATTGTAAAGCAAACATTGCTGGTGGTCCAAGTGTCCTGTGAGAGATTATATCAAATTATTTCTAGAGGCAAAAACTACCAGATGACTAGAGCCCTCTAATGCGTGAATTCCGTTTCGGCTGCTGTGAGGTCACAACCGGCACCTTTACAAAACGAACACAAGAGAGAATGTGAAGACACTATCTTTGATCATATATTTGTTCCATAATAGATTGTTAGAAACGCAGCGTCCTAGTTCAACAGCAGTAGTACTCGTTCAACATTTCAAACCAACAAGAGCGCTCGAGGTACTCAATACAGTAATCGCGTCTGAAACAAGCCAGCATCACTTACAAAATGTACTCTGCCTCTCGCCATTTCTGCTACTACGCGCCGTACCATTGTCAAACGAATTTTCGCCAGCCAATTTCCTATCACTTGCACCCATCCTTCTACCAGCCCTACCAATGGAGCTCCACTGTGACCAGTTATCACCGAGCAGGATTTCTCTACCACGAAAATGATCGAGAACCACTCCCAAAACCTCCCTTTTCCTACGTCGCACTCATCTCCATGGCCATCAAGGAGGCTGTGGACCAGAAGATTACACTTAGTGGAATATACCAGTTTATAATGGATAACTTCCCCTACTACCGCCTGAACAAGCGGGGATGGCAGAACAGTATTCGCCATAACCTTTCACTGAACAAGTGCTTCGTTAAGGTGGCTCGTGAGCGTTCTGACCCTGGTAAAGGATGTTACTGGACTCTGGATCCCACTTACAAAAACATGTTCGAAGATGGGAATTTTAGGCGGAGGAGAAGGCAGCGTCCATATGATGATGATGGAAATGTTGAGCATACCTCAATCAAAGTTAAAGAACAAGAAAAATCTGAGAAAGATATTATCGAAGACACGGAAGAAGAAGTTATTTCTGAAGTCAGCAGAAAATTTGGACTGAAATGCAAAGAGCACTCGTCCAAAACTAACATTGAAAGGAAAGACAAAGGTGCCAAGGATGAGGAAGAAAACTCTCCAAGCTTGGTCAACTTACATCCCTTTAGTATTGCCAGTCTTCTATACAAGAAAGACAAAGTTACTAAACAGCAAAGCTGGTCAAACTTTTCTTCAAAATCTATTCATTATGTCTGAGTGAAATAGTAGACAGGAGTGCGCATTCATTCTACTTCGTTTAGAATGTTATACAACAGGACTTGTTTGATGTATAGACTTGCAGTTTTAGTGGACGCAGTATTCCCTTAAATTACGCTTTAGTTCTAAACAGAACTCATCAGTTGCTTTAAATAAGAAACAGATATTATATATTATCACAGCCGCAGGACAGCAAGAGAACAAAAGAAACATTGAACGTTTTTTCACATAGTTTTAGCCTAAAAGTCTGAACTTTCTTCTTAAGTATAAATACGTTTCGTTGAGGGGAATGATTCTTCAATATTTTATTCACACTTTCTGGTTGATTGCTGCCAAGCTTTATCAAAAATCCAGTCTTTGAAAGAAAATCATTTACTACAATACAACTGTTTGCGAAATGACCCCTAATTTAAGAGAAAATCCCTGCACGTGTTTGCTACATCATGTTGGGTCAACTGAATGCGAAGAAGAGATTTTCCGTTAGCAGAGGTCTTGAAGGACGAACTAAAACACTTCCCCGAAAGCGACGTTTCAAAGCAAGTGATCATTTAGCTAAACGTTAGAAGCGATAGTTCTTCCTAAGGCATGCCTTAATTTAAAACTAAAAGTGTGTGTGTCTTCTATGTGATTAGACACAAAATAAACATTTGTCTAAGGTATTTGTAAACCTTTTCACTTGATGTAAACATTGATGGCGGTGAGAGAATAAACATATACCAGACTCAAAGCCGTCAATTGTTCTTGAAAGATTAAAATATCCGAGCTTTTTTCTTGAAAAATCTTCATACACGAGAGGGTTGAGGAACTAGATAAAAACATTTTGAGATATAATGAAGCGCTCATTCAGTTTTCATTTGCTCTATTGTTTTACATTGTTTTCATTAGAAACCAAACAATTGTCAAAGCAAAAACCAGTTTCCGGTTTTTAGAGTCGGATTGTCTAAGTTAAAGCATTGAAATACTTTCAAATTACAGTATTTTTCCGTTTAATCATTCTTCAAAAAGATTGATATTTCCTTTAACAACATGTACGTTGGACATTTGAGCAAATTCTTAACCCAGATGTACATATTTTTGTCACTTTTGATATTGTTTTTCCAAAGTCAACAAACTCGAAGCCGCGTCATTAGTTGCCTTCCAAAATACTGCAAACAGCAAAGTCATCTATTAAACGAAAAAACCTTAAGAGAAACTTTAAAAATGATTTTAGTTTTGTTTGTTTGTGTGGAAGTAGAAAAAATGATTACAAAGTCTTGAACTCTAGAAAGGGAGTATCAAAAACGCGCAGATCTCCTTCTTTGTTTTGTTACTGCACTCAAAATGATATTTAAATGCAAAAAGCAGTGCGGTTAACTGAACAAGCGAAGTATTTGTTTTGTCATCGCTTACTGTCGCAAAACAAAACAGAGAAGAGCTCCAACGCCTACAAATTGGTAATAGTTCAACCATCTGGCTAGTTCTTTATTTAAAGTAACGGAAGAAATCCTTTCTTGAATTAAAAAGTAGCGATTCCGGTGTTTTGTGTTAGGAACAAAAAAGCCTCCGACTTTAGACTTTTAGATCTTATTCTATACCTTGCTTATGGCAAAACGGAACTGCTGGGGTTTACAATCGGTAGTCATATATAAAAGTAAAAATATTTAGATTACAATAGGCAATACGATTGAAATAAACTAGCAATAATACAATACTCTCTGAGAAGCGGTATCAGAAATTCTGTCATTTGCAACAACAGAAAGGATATGCATAGCGTTCTTTTTTCGTTTCTTAATATATTTCGGTGGCAAAAAAAATTCAAATCAAGTAAAAATTTCGAAAACTCTATTCTTCGAACTTTATAGTTAAGAATAAAACCGAAATAAGAACATTTTTTATGTTTTCTCTGCAACATAGTGTTTGGATTTTCAACAAGAATTTTTCACTCGCGATCGAGAAATGGTTACACCCGTTTCTTTGAACAAAAATTTAAAACATAATTGATATTATAGTATATTTCTTTTCCAAACACTAATCAAACGTGATCTGCCATTGAAGGCATTATTTTTCTAGTTTTAATTCTAGACTGTGTATGAAACAAAGAATTTTTAGTTTCTGTTCTTTGTATATGAATCGCACATGCAACGACCTCATTTGCATGACTCTAGAAAAACAACCTAAAGGTGCATTTGGTATTGCTGTAAACTGTCCACAACATTAGCAAATATTATTCAAGTTTGATAACACTTTAATGAAATACTTAGAATTAAAAGAGAAACAATTTCAATTATTTTATTCTATTTGTTGTTTACTCAACTCTAGTCATGAAGACAAAATACCATTAAGCTTAATTTTTTATTTGTTTCAGTTTTTTGTGTAACAATCCTTTTTACAAGTACCTTTTTCATAAGAACCAAGTCAAACTGAAAACCTTTGAACCTGCAAAGAACACACTACTTGAAGCTGAGAACGTCATTTTGTTACATCACGGTACAAAATCATGGATCCATTTATTTGACTTCTTTATAGCTTTAAGCTTTCGGACTGTTTGCGCTTTAGAAAAAAGCAAAATGAGTGCACACTTTTTAGTATGAAAACCAGTATTTTTTTTTCCGAGCCTCGTTCTTATAAAAAAAGCATTTACATCAAATAAATATGATTTTACTAAGAACATTTTAAGAAAATTTCAGCCTAAAATCCCCAAAATACTTCAAGAACATTAAACCCCGGCCAAAAAATAAGAAGTTCTTATAAAAAAAAGAGTGTTTGATTGATTCATTTGGGGGAGTCAGGATAGCCGAGTGGTTAGTGCGCATGCCTCCCACTTCTGTGGACCCGGGATCGAACCCTAGATTTGCATGTGGGCTAATATTTGTCGATCTTCTTCTGACTCGAGGGTTTTTCTCTGGGTACTCCGGTTTTCTTCCCTCCACAAAATTGACTTTCACGCCGAGATTTGTGCCGTCGAGCTATTAAACAAAAGCCAGTGGCTTGGGAGAATGGGCAACCACTCCCAGCGTAACGACGATAAACAAACTTACTTAGTTTTTTTTTAGTTATTCACTTACAGCTAATTGATTCACCTACACCCCGTTTTGGATCTAGTGAAAATGACAACACAAAATATAAGTTAGCTTTTGTAGCTTTTTTCGAGAAATTCTACTTATTTTACAACATATAGATTCAAGTGAGGCCATACCACTGGAACAGGGCATAATCCAAGTGTCGCTGATCTACAGCATCAACAAAGAACCCCATAAACCCACACAAAGGAAAGAGAAAAAATCTCTGACCTCGGTGGGATTCGAACCCAAGACATACTCTTTCCTTTGTTTAAGTTTATGGGGTTCTCTGTTGATGCTGTAGATTATTATTCCCCGTTCCGAGTGGTATGGCCTCACTCGAAACTATATGTTGTATTTACACATGTGCCACTGGAGGACAACAACACTCTATGGTTAATTCTACATATTTTCTTGTATAAATAATGTTAATAAAGTTTTTAGATTTTCTTTTAGGCGTCCTTTAACTGGTTCTTATTTTCCTAAAATGCTTTTTTTAACTAAGTTATGAAAGAATTGTTTTACGGATTTTGTTCGTTTTGTTACCTTGTCGGAGTTGACCAGCTTACAATATGAACTTTTTACTGTTATAATTTTCAGAATTAGCTACATTAATTGACATGCCTAAAAACTTGCATTGTAGTTGCTCGGATGAAGCCGGTTTTGCGCATGCGTGTATGCCCTAGTTGAGTAAGGGTGGTTTTCTACTTTATGCCTATAAAAACCTCAGGACAAACTAGGTGCGAAATAAAGCAAGATTGATAACGGAAATCTTAGCCGAACATAATTTTGTATTCTAGGCTCGTATACCGGTATGTATGGACGGCTTCCGACGGCCGTTTGCATTTCCAGAGACATAGTACGGAGCATCTTACAGAACGGGTCTTTGAAGTCTTCATGGCTTTTTAGATTTTCATTGCCCTCAGGACAGAGGCATACTGTAGCCGAAAGATCAGTTACAGACAGAAATTACTGGATAGGTTACGAACCCGTACTTTGAAACAAAACGATTAAGTTAGGAGTTTCCTATAAATGATTTTACTTAAAAGTAGAAAAAAGCAAGCTATTTTAGTAAGCTAAACTTAAAGTAAATTATTTTTCGTTAATGATAAGTACCTAGTCATTTGACTAATTGCTGGGTAAAAAGATAAGTAATAATAAATCTTTTTACAGTTGTTGCTACAAACATACGTGACCCCAGTTACTAGTGCAGTCAGAAACTTTCGAAAATGCCCTCAAATTGTAACTTTTGAAATATAACAACACTCACGAAATCAGGCTCCGTTTTTGTTTTTGTTATCTGAAAGAAAATCAGTGACACTGTACGTGTCCTCTGCCGAAATGAAATAGCTTTTATAATACCGTACGCGTACTTGAGCTTACGTGCTGATTTTAAATATGTGATGAATTATACCAAAGTAGGTCTGGTGTATACCCTGTCCAATCTTGGCTGCTTTCAAATTTAGTGTAAAAAGTAACTTATTGCTGGCATCTCACGAAAAAATTTTCTTTTTGTGCTGCCGTTTCGCTAAAACCGATTGTACCGATAGTCCCGAGACAAAACTCAGAACTGTTCCTAACAGACGAGGGTTGAGCGCTTGAAATCAATTTATGCACGCTCACAAATTGAAATTGTTTTTTCGTCTTCTAAGAAACTTGGAACGTGTAGTAGTGTGCTAAGTATTTCGTGATAACAAAAGGCTTTCTTAATATTTTCCTCTGAGAAGAAATCAGAAGATGACTTGTGCATACGCTCATACTAACACAAATTATCCTTCACGAACACTTGCTATGACGGTGTGTGCTGTGAGCAATTACCCCTGCTTCAAAGCTAAAACATACTGGCAAAATCAGTTGCATTGAAAGACATGCTCCATAAATTGTTAGTTAATGAAAACTGAAACCATTTGAAGGCCGTGAGAACAATTTTACAGCCATGTAGGTCGGTAATATTTGGCTCAAGGAAAACATATGTCAATAAACGCATCAAAGAATACGAAAAAAGGTGTTTTTTTAGTTGATAAAAGTTTTTCAAGTAATCTATGATTACACAGTGGTGTAATTATTTAGAATCAAAATATCTTCCGTTTATCTGTATCATGCAGTATGAGACTTTTGTTTTTCGAAGGAGCGTCACGTTGTAAACCAAGATAAATACTTCTTCCTAAGTTTTTGTTAAGATAATTCTTCCTTGATAGTTTATTATGTTCAGACAGCGATGAGTTTGCCGACTCATTTGCCGACCCCGTTAGCTAGTGTAGTAAACAGTGAGTGAGAGCTTGATAAACACTTGATGTGTAATCGCAACCAGAGTTATTTCGCTATGAAAACTAACACACTTAAGAAGGACTGCACTTCGAAAGAGAGCATGTTCTGAATAAACTGGAAAATGTTTAATCTTAAATCGTGTCTTGAAACAATGGCAGTTTGTTATTCATGAATAGCACAATAAGAACGTTTTTAAACTTCTAGGTTGCAACTTAACAGCAGTTGTCGCTCGTCTTTTTTACAAAAGCAGACGGGTCTCGAATTTGGGCAAAAAGTATGAACGACAGAAAAGAGAACGAACCGATGTCAAATTGTATTGATTTATTACTGTAGCGAACAAAAATTAAAAACATATATATTAATGAGGAAGAGCAGAACTAGTTTTATATACCACTGGTTCCGAGTCATGTTGTGAAAACTTAAAACACAAGTCAACCTGACCTGATTTTGAAATAAGAACAAAAAAGAACAGCATGGAACTTAAAACTAAGCAAAAAATCAATAAAAACAAGCTTTAAATGAAACTAAACGATTCGTAAAATATTTGGTAAATTTAATCGAGTTCTGCAGCCTGCGCCCCAAGAGATAATGATTCGACAAAAAAATCAAGGGCTCGTTTATAGCGGTTATAATTTATTGACACCTGCCTCGTCATTAGGCCAGCCGTCCAATGACAAACAATCCCCGTAGCATTTTAATCTATTCTCCAGGAAAATGAAGACGCAGACTTACTGAGTTAAGAACTATATTGAATTTTTCGCAGGAACCGAAATCACGTCCCTGCTGTTTGCTTCATCTTTCCACAAAGGACAGTCATTCCGGGCACGCGAGGAAATTTCTCAGTCTCACAATGGGTATCATGGACTTGATGAAATGAACAGATGGATTTGAAAGCAAATGCTCAATATATGTCTAGACAGTTGTTTTTCAATAATCTCCAAAAGAAATGGAAACATATAAGAAAGCTTTCAGGCGTTTTATTTTTTCATGGGTGAATGTGCCGGGGCACGCCGTATTGTCTCAAGCCTTGCTGTGAGAGTGGAGAGGAATACAATCTTGCCTCTGGTGATGTCGTTAATGCTGAACAGCTATCGCGCCATGACGCCAAAACAAAGTAACAATTTTGTTCATTTCTTTTCCTCACTTTTTGCTGAAAGTGTTTAAGTTGAAGAAGATTACAGGGAATGTTTGTGGTGATTAGTCAGTTAGGACAACTATTGTTGCACTCCGTGGCTTATGAACGGTAATAAATTAAACTTAAACGAGTAGAGTAGATACCTTAAAGAGCCAGTCAGAAACCGCCGCGGGTGAAAAAACAGTTATTCGATATAATAAAAGTCAAAAACGCTTTTAGACCGAAGTTGTTTAAAAAGAAATCAGTCAGTAAGAACTATAAAAGTGTACAATAAAACTTCAAACTTCAAATTTCATTTATTTCACATTTCCATATTCTAGTTTACAGGTCAGTGAGAAACGGAATAAATGTATGTAGGTCAAAATATTTGTAAATGTAAGTGACATAGGCAGAAAAAAGAACTAAATATAGCTGATAATGAAGGAAATGCCTAGTGTCTAAATAAACTGTAGGTTAAATTACAGCCTATATCTGTTTTTATGACTTAAAAATGGTGTTGGAAATTAATTTCAATCCCCACTACAGTACTCTGGTTTACATCTTCGGGAATTTTAAAATCCAAGAACTAAAACTGAATTATGAGTAATGGTTAATCTATATTTCAACAGTAAATGCGTTCATGAAATTAAAAAGACGATCTTTCAAATGCTCATATTTGTGTGCACGCGGGGAAAATAATCGACTTTAATTTGAATTACACCTACAAAGATTTTTTTACTTAGATAATAGTCTCTAACCAAAGGGTACTGAATCCTCTAAAAACTTGCATTCATTTTTTTATTTTCAGCTGGGGAAACTAAATTATTCAGTTTTCCGAGTGGAGCTCAGTTTTATTCAAGTGTACTGACGAGTATAAACCCGGCCTTAGACTAGCTTCTAGATTAAACTTTTATCTTCCCAAAGCTCGCACCAACTTTGGAAAGTTTAACATTCGATTCACAGGAAAAAACTGACAAACTGCTGAAACGAAACTCATTTAAAAGAAAACTTATAGCTGATAAGCTCGCTGCATACTAATTAGATCTATAATAAACAATAATCAGATACCTCTGTCATGCTCATGCTTTTCTTGTTAACTTTTGCTTTTTCTTTACCTCTTGTGTTGTGTTTACTTATTTATTGTTCGCTTTTTCTTTGACTCAGCAATTCAGTTTTAACCAAAATTGTGTATTTTGCTTTGATCCAAAATTTCGTCGTTGAACGTTTTAAGCGCACCCTAGCTCGATTGGCTCTACCATTCTAGGAGGCCCGTACCAACAAATGTTCATGTCTACCATTCAGTTATAATTTTCGATAGTCTCAGTTTCTCTAGAAGATATCTGTTTAGTATTATTATAAAGAAATCTTAAATGCAAAACCAACCAAGAAAAGAATCCATAAGAAACTATAAACTTAACCAAAGGTACAAATAAAGGATTGTTGTTGTTGTTAGAGATAAGATCATGCTGTTGTTTTTCTCCTCATATTCAAATGCACCAACAAGTTTGAATGTCTAATATGCTATGTATACAAGACCTAAAACCAGCACCGAACGTATAGTCGGACTCTCTTCGTACTTTTAGTGTTTTTAAATTAATTAGCTTGCTACTCCTAAGTAAATTGTTGTTCAACTTAGCCTTTCGCATACCGCTTCGTAACCTTGACAATGGCGCTAGATGTACCGATCTTTGCTTGAACATTTTTTAAAACTTATATTTCGCTTCTAGTTCATCGTTTTGAGCACTTATTATCATGTAAGTTACTTGCTTGACTATGCCACAGGCTACCTCATTTCATTCCTAGACTTCAACTGTAAGTGTTTTTGAATTTTAATTATATCTGATGAAAGCCAAACGACCGAAACGTTTTTATCAAAATCACTGGAATAACTTTAAATTCTATAGATTGCCGATCGAAACTGAAATGGAAGAAACATTGCGAACCAGCCGATGCTGAAATTCTGAATTTTGCGTGGTAATAAAAAGAGTTCGACTCAGTACGTGAAGCTTAAGAATTCATTTAAGAAATGAAACACGGTAGCTGTGTTTCATTTCTTTTATAAAATAATAACTCTGAGGAACAATATAAAACCAATCAGATTTGTTT
>JAOBRD020385560.1:16017-34130 GCA_027575215.2 Hydrozoanthus sils
TTGAAACCAATATTGTCCTTTGTTTTCTGCGACTTTTTAAAACGCACTGGTAGACATGTTGTGTTAACATTATTTTCTTTTAACCGATGCTCAGTTTTATAAAGTTATAACTTGAACCTGTGTTGAATCGTCTGTGTTTTTTTTTCTTATTTTGTCTCTCATGCAAGTTAATCTTCTGACTGCTATTTCGCTTTTCAGGGAATAGTAGGACCGATAGGCTTTCCGGGTAACAATGGACAACCGGGAGAACCTGGTTACAAGGTATTTGAAATGAACCGTGGTCTTCAGGAATATATAGCTTCTAAAGTATGAAAAAACGCAAAATTAAATATTAGATGCCTCTAAGTGACTTCTATATTTGTGTTGCCACTGTTCCCAAGGATTATAAGTTGGTTTCAAGGGAACCTGGATTTGCAACCTTTTTGTGGGTTCAAACACATAAATGTAGTGGACATTTCGATGAAGCCTTATCTTTGCATTGGAAACTGAATAGGGTATTGGTTTTTAGTCTTGGGCCGGTTGTTCGAAAGCCGATTAACTTTAAACCCAGGTTAACTCTTAACAAAACTTATTGGTTATCATGGTAACTAACCCTGGATTAGGGCTAAGCGATTTTTTTTAACTACTGGGCCCTGAACTAATTTGTAGCTGGATCCGGAATACTTGCGTGATGTAATCCATGGATCCGGATCTCTTGCGTGATGTAATCCATGGATCCGGAACACTTGCGTGATGTAATCCATGGATCCGGAACACTTGCGTGATGTAATCCATGGGTCCGGAACACTTGTGTGATGTAATCCATAGGTGTTTTTAAATGCGACTTGCAGTATGTTCCCAGTTCATTTAATGTGAATCAAACAAAACCTGGGTATTTAAATGTGTGTAGCCGTGTACGATGCTACTTGAAAATAACGACACGCTATTTTTTAGCCTCCTTAGATAAATTAGTGTTAAAGAGAACTTTGGCTTTATCAGCCGTGAACTGAAACCGTTTCAACCTGAACCCAACTGTGATTATCTTATTTCAGTCCTATTCTCAATCTAACAATCCTTTCTTCTGGTTACATCCAAGGGTGACAAGGGCGATTCAGGACAAGCAGGCACAGTCGGACCGAGAGGCCTGAAAGTATGTCTTCTTCTACAGCCACTTTATCATAGTGTAGAAAATTTTTTTTATTGTATTGAGATGCTGGGACACCTTTGGTATTTTGTAGCGCGTCCCAAACTAAGTCCTCGGTCGATTTTGCGCACAGCCGAATCGATAACCAATCATTGTTTTGCAGCGCATCAAGAGGTACGGTTGCACGATTCATCATTGCCACGTTGCGCGCAGTTGAAGAATTGCTCCATGTAGCCACCTTTGAAATTCTTGCACGCAACGTTGCGCGAAGTAGAAACCGATCCTACTCCTGCAACATTGCTAGCCTGCTTGCAGGCGGTTGGGTATTTTTTTCGCGCGGAACACCTGCAGGGCACTGTTTGGCGCGCCATCTTGGATCTCGTGTTTGAGCGGGTCTTTCTTTTCCCTTCCCTCGACTCAGTGCCTCTCGACCAAGAGATCCAAGATGGCGCTGCAACTAGCCGTGCTCTGTGAGTTTTCCGCTCTAACAAAACACCCAACCGTCTGCAAGCAGGTTACAACATTGCAAGCAACGGTTTCACCGTGTGGCCACACGATGGTTTCAGCTACGCGTAACAGTGCATACAATGTTGCATCGTATAGCCACACCTTTAAACTTACGTCTAGTCCTCAAACGGTTTTGTATACGAAGAAACCAAAAACTATTCGTTGATAAAGGAGTTCTTGTTTATCCAACGTTTTTATCAATTTTAATCTTTTATTCATGTTTATGCTTTTTTAAACTCATCCGTTGTGTTTATATTGGATTTTAAGATCATCCCACAAGCTGCAAGTTTTAATTCAAATTTTGTAAAATTATTCTTATTACTATTTTAGATGATCAAAAAATAGTAATCACTATTGATATTATAATTATCATAATTATTATCGTTATTATTATCATTATTGTTGTTATCATATTTTGTTATTATTGTTGCTGTAAGAAAATGAAGAACGTTTTTCTTCTTTCAGGGAGAACCAGGAGAGAGCGGTCCTCCTGGAGTAAAGGTAGACTGTAGCTATGTGTTAGAGAAACCAGAGATGTTAACGTTTGCCTAAGAAACTCACACGACTGTAGATCGAGAGCTCATGACACAGTGAATTACGCTTTAAAGATGTTTGAGAGTTTGATATAAAGTTTGTTTCAACATGTTGCAATATACAAGTGGAATGCTGCTCACATTTCATTTACTGCTTTGAAAAGCCAGAAATGCCGGACTTTATTTTGATAACAAAACGAATTTGATCAAGCGTACTTACTTAAATTTAACACCGACTAATGGCAGGATAAGAGCGCGTTAGAGCATGAAGCGAACGCAAACGAAAAGGAATGCATGTTTCCCATTATAATACCGCAAAACCTTGTGCCGCAGGCCATCATACAGAAGGCTCAGAATCGGCTAAAATCCGTCATTAATCGTGCAAGTCGAAGAATAAACTCCATAGCTTTTGCATTGCAACACAGGTGACACAGCTGTGTGTAATTGAAGATAAATTGTCGCTGCTGGCCTGGTGACGCACAGCAACTTAAACGCGACTCTCTTTCACATCTAAAAACTCTATCTTCTCTTCATATTAACCAACCTATTAACTAAATCAACAAAAGTAACGTTATTTTCTTACTAAAGGGTAATCGTGGAGACACAGTGGCGGGCCCACCCGGTCCCCCTGGACCACCGGGGCCACCGGGGATTGTTACGGTAAGTGAATATGTAGTAGATTAACGAGACAAGGAGAAGGAAATTAATAGGGAGATCTTGAAAAATTGAAGGAAGAAATCAGAAAAATCACAGAGAACATGAAACAAAAGAGAAGTGAAGAAAAGGAAGAGGAGGAATGATAAAATATGAGAAAGAAAGGTGAAGATAATGGAAGGAGGGAGTACAAAGGAAGTAAGAAAACAGACAAGGTACAATAACCGTGTAATATTTTTGTTTGCAAGCAATAGACTAAGATTTGAAATTTTACACTGTTACTAATAACTGGCTTACATTAATTCGTCAGGAAACTACAAACACCAGTGTTATCGAGGGCCAGATGGCCGAAACAAAAGGCGAAAAGGTATAGATAATTAGCGTGATTCCAAGAAATTTCCTCCCTAAGTTTTGTTTTTATCTTGTCTAGATTCAATTTTCTCTCCTTACGGCTTGTTTTACTTCATAATAAAGTTGTGCATAAGACGAAACTGTTCCACTTGAGCGCCAATGTACAAACAGAAGTAACGAGAACAAAATTGCACAAATTTCAACCGTTACAGGGTCAGAAAGGCGATCTTGGTCAAAATGGAGAAAGAGGACAGACAGGTGAAAAGGTAAAATTTACGCTATTACTAACATCAGGCATGATGATGCTATAGATTTGATAATGAAAATCACGGGTAGAATCATATCGGACCACGTTTCGGTGTCCTTATGACGCCATCACCAGGTCAAAGTAAAGTAAAACATGTTACAGATAATATTTAAAATGTTCAAAAACCAGTTCAGAGTCCCTAGAGGTTATGTGAAGAGTTTGTTGTTGTAGAGTCACATTGTCGTTGTCGTTGGAATCTTGATGAGTGGGTAACCGCCCATTTTCCTCGTTCCCAGGGTGCTCCTGGAGTCAACGGATCAAAGGGAGATAAAGGAGATCCAGGCGAGTCGGGCTCACAAGGTGCTAATGGTCAGCGGGGAGCTCGGGGAGAGCGAGGTCCCAAAGTAAGGTTTTGTCTTACGGAACTATGTGTAATCTCTATGAGCTACGAAAATTTAAAAAATAAATAGAAGGTATTACATGGACGCGGGGATACGAATTTTATCTTTTAATAACTACTGAAAATATCTCTCACGAGTGAGCAGAGCGAGTCACTGCGCGCGACGAAGATATGATTTTTTAGTAAAAGGAAAAATCCTGGTGTTTCATTGGTATCTATAAGACTATATAATAAAGTTACTTTATGCTCATATTTGGACTTGGAAATGGGACAAAATAACATTTTGGTTATTCTTGCCATCTTGCCACTTTATGCCCATGTTTGGACTTTCTAGGAAATGGGACAAAATAACAATGTTTACTACTGATAGCCCACTGAGTTCGCGTTCAGCATTGAGTATGCATGTTGAGATCATCTGTTGTTAATGCATTCTGTTATCATTTATCATAAAACGAAAAAAAGGGAATAAATCAACGACATAACCCGAGGGCGAGATTTATATACTTGACCATTTTTAGAGAAAAAAAGTAATTCCCTGGAATTGAAGTAAGGACAAGCAAGCTAATTGAGCTTTGAAAAAGCAATTTCATGGTCTGCTACGTAATTTTGGTCATCATTCACTAAACTCTTCAAGAATAGTAGAACTATAAATAAAGGTCATTATTACTTTGTATAGTTTTCATTTTAACTTTCGGTAAGAAGTACCAAAAAGAGAAAGTTTTCTTACTCGAGTCAAGTACGGACACTGTACACTTATACATGATAAAACAACTCTTCTCCGCGTTAGTATACAGTGCAAAGTATTTCCAGTGTTTGTTTATTAAATGTTCCTAAGCGCGTATTGTATGTTTTGTATTTCAGGGTGCACGAGGCGAAATTGGACTAACGGGACCACAGGTACGAATTCTACTCAAAAGACAAAATTTTTATAAGGCTTCAAAAAACATGGACTGTGTTATTAGTTAATAACACGCGAACCACAAACGGTAAACATTAGCTTCACGTACAAGAGCGCGAGCCTGGAGACTAGTTTCAAATCTAAATTCTAACGCAGCTTGAAAACCCGGGAATGTTGCATGGCTAGCGCGCGAAAAAATATGTCACATGACCTCCCTGCCGCTCGCGGGAAAAAAAACGTACGTGGTGCTTAATCTCTCTAATAACTAAAATGATGAGACACCTGCGTTTTCAATCTTCTTATAAAGCCGACGAAGCAGTGATCTATTTTTGAGCTCCTTATAGAGTATAAGGCCTCGAAGCCGCTGTTGGCTTTACACTAATAGAAGCTTAAGTTTTGTTCTTTTGCTTAACAGTTTCACGTCTGTGACTTACTTAGGTCAAATTTCGCTTTGTCCACAAGCAAGAGCTTAATTACCTATCGCCTCGACATCAAGCAAAAGCTCGTTAACCTTTCATAAACTGTGGAGGGGTCAGTTATCTCTGTTGAATCCGGCTTGCTTCCCTCGTTGTTCCATTTAAGTTCTCGACAACGAAATTTTAAAAATATCGGACAAAATAAATATATTTCATAGTAAATTCATAGTTGAGAAGGACTACTATCATTCTTTATAAAAACGTATTTGTTTTTGTAATTGTATGTTCTGTTATTATTACTGACACTAGGATCATCTGTTAACAAATTTTCACTGTTATTACGATTGTTATGGTAGTTATTGTCAGTGTTATTGTTCTCATACTTGTCATTTTTATCATTTTTATTATCGTTTTTAACATCACTGTCCTTGTTTTCATTGTCATTGTTGTTATTATTGTCATCGAGATTCTTGTCATTGTTGATGCTAATGTCATTGTCTCTGCTCTATTACTGTGATTTTCATTGCCGTTGGCGCTAATTTAATTGTCACTGTTGTTGTCATTTTTACTATTGTCAATGCTTTTATCATTCCAAATTCACTCCTTCTTGTATTTCGTTGTATTGCCAACCGACCAGGGCCCGATTGGGTTGAAAGGTGAACAGGGAGAGCCTGGCCTCAAAGGAATCACGGGACCCCCTGGTGTGCAAGGATTTGAGGGGTTCCCGGGTGTCTCCGGTCCTCCTGGACCACCCGGTCCCCCGGGGCCAACGGGAATGAAAGTAAGTATATATGTTGCTCTGACCAGATTTTAACGGTTGAATATCTAATAAGTCATAAATGGGTCGTCGTCTGGGTTATCACGATACTTTAAGTGGTTGAGAGCTTTCTACCAACCGGTATCCTTTGAGTTTACAGTCAAACCTCTCTGAGACGGACACCTTTGGGATCGGCCTCAACTGCCCGTTTTTTACAGGTGTCCATCTTATCTGGGTGTCCATCTTAAGTAGTTCGACTGTAAACATTATTTTAGTTCTGCGCGCTAATATTTTATTTCTTGTATTTTGTAGGCTTGTCGCGTTTTTTTTATTAGAAATGTGACTTGTGCCGCAAATTCACAGTTGATAATGGTTTCAGTTATTTTACTAACGTTGTTTAGTTACTGTGCTTACTTAGTGGATGGCTCCTCCTAAATTGTAATTGGAGCAGAAAATTTAGGAATCCTGCTGATGAGCAGTAACTGTTTTGTTTCTTTCAATTTCAGTTACACTAACAGTTTTTGTCTGTAATTGTTTTTAAAATACTGGCATCGCTATAAATTTACTCGCTAACGAAAGCGCGGCGAAGAGTTGCAAAGGGTATACCCCCCATTTTTTTAAAAGGCATCATTAGTAGAGCCCATTTCTGTCTGCGTGTTCTATTTATATATAAATCTGTCTGTCCCAGGCTCTAATTGTTTATTTTTCTATTCAACTGTTGACTTTTAAAATATTTTTGTAACTATTAATACTCCTGTTATTGGTATCACCATCGTTACTGTTGTTATGGCAGTACAACACTCGTAGACCCTAAAAACACGATGACCGGGTGGCGAACTTTATCCAGCTTCATGAGAGTAGATCAGCTATCATTAAAAACACACTTGTGTTGTTGAAGTTGCTACATTTCTGTTGCCATTATTAACTAGTGGGATTTAGTTTCATATTGTTGTTGTTAACAAGTTTTGGGATTTGTCTTCAACCCAGGGAGAGCCGGGATTAACACCAGAGATTGGTGTTACCGAGGGAAAATACCAAAAGGGAGACAAGGTCAGTCATCTGGGTTCTTAAAAAGACCCCACCTGATTTATTAGGAAATCAAAAACTGAATCACAGGCGGCCCAGGCAAAAAATCACTGTTGCCCTTACAAATAGATTATTTGTATGGAATCACGAGGGGAAGTAAAATTGAAAATTTGATTTTCAATAAAATTTTACTAACCTTGGTCTGATGTTGTTTTTGGTGGTCTGTTGATCTTTTTTGGTAGTTTTTTTTTGGTTTCTAAACGATTTTGGTGCCCTATGGGTTCACGTGTAAGAGAAAAAGAAGAAGGCCGGAAACTTCGCTGGCCACCAACCCCAATTCGATTGACAATTTATCCATTACAATCCCTTCCAAAGACTTCAAGACGAACACAGTACCGAAGAACAATGATTTTACTATCATGATATTGTATTAAAATCCATAAATAAAAAATTTTAACTCATCTTTACGTCCATTTTATCTCTCTTTTCGCTCGAGTTTTTCTTTCTGAAACGGCGCACTCCTTCCTAAACGGACACTTGAGCTTTATAACCTTGCCTGATGTAGGAAAACATCGTTCTGATTGGCCGCTTGTTGCCATAGCACAACGCCATGGAACGCAATGTCATCCCCTCATCGGCAGGGAGAGTAGGTTTTTTGTTTACTAATCTTGAACATTTTTAAATAGAAAAAGTTCCATATTTTTAAGAAACACATTAATGTAATTTAAAATTGCACGCCCGTTGGTGTTTGTAAGCCAACAGCGATTTTGTGCCTGGGCCGCCTGTGACTGAATACGCTTTTAGGTATCCCGGAATATTACAAAAAGAAACGATGCTGGCAAAAACAGCTTCAGAAAACATCGAAACTGAATTTATGCAAGTAAAATATGTTAAGGCTATCAAAGACCAATGTCGTACCAATTTATTTACATTTGTTTGACTTTGGCGATTCAACTCGAAATAGAACTAAGTGAAAAATAGCCTACCCTGGGAGGATTGGGGGGTGGGGGTGGGCTGTTCAGACAAATTGAGTCTTCTAGCAGGGAAATAGACGCTTTATAAACTTCATTCAATTTTCATACCACAGGGAGCCCCTGGACCATCAGGACCACAGGGACCCCCTGGAGAAGCGGTATGTACGCTGCCATTGAGCAGGTGTTCAAGGTGTATATAAAGAAAAGCTAGCGACTAGAGACTTGAATTTAAGAGAAAGCAATAACGAACCAGGGAGTGAAACTATGGAAACTTTCTAGGATTTTATTTATAGCCGAAAAGCAATTGAAATGAAGACGTATATTTATACTAGAAGTAACCAATGACTTAGGTTAGCAATAATAATTGTAACAAATTAGTTTAGTTCAGTCGTTCTTCCCGATGGCCATCTCCTGGTTGCCAACACTTGATCACGTTCTGTTCACGTGATTGGTGCTTTGCCCTTTCAAAGGTCACACACATCGCAATATCTGGTAACTCTCGAGGGACAAATTATTCCGAAGAATTTTTGAGCTTACTCCGCAACATACGTCCGACTCACGCTTCGTACAGAACTGGTGACAAAATTGAAGATTAAAAATGCGGGCTCACTCTCCGAGTGATTTTAATCAACTTTATATAGTTTCAGCCTCCCATTTCTTCTTACTTAATGCAAGTAGTGAATTCGCTCGATGTTCAAAAGGCTATGCTTTTTGCGTTCAACTTCTTATTCAAAATCTTAGATTCAAGTGAAGAAGAAATCTTTACTGGATACTCATTCGTTTAGATATTATTGCCATCTTAGTTTCTCCTTCTCTATGCATATTTACGTTTCCCGACTTTCTAGAGCTCAGAAGGAATGCACCGGTACACCTTAATATGCATATGAAGTGAGAAATTTTATTACTTCAGTGGATATAGCGGTGGAAGAATTTCACCAGAATCTTTCCTTGTTTTCTCGAGATATCAACATTTAAAATTTGCATCTGATGACGTCATGAGTGTTTCCGACAAATTTGAATTTTTTTTAAAAAATCTACCTCGAGGTACATCAACAGCCAAACTTTGGCTGAAATCCATCCAAAAGTTACGGATTGGCTGCAGATTTTAAAAATTGTAAATTTGTCGAAGTCACTCATGACGTCATCAGATAAAAATTTTAAATGTAAATATCTTAAGAACCAGGAAAGATTTTGGCAAAATGTTTTCACCGCTATTCCTCATTTAGCAAGGGCTATCCACTGAAGTAATAATGTTTTTCACTTCATATGCACTTTAAAACATTTTGGACGTTTAGATTTAGTAGTTATCTACTGTGCACTGCTTTAGCTGATCACTTGTTGATCAATTTCAACTAACAACCCTCATAATCTCTAACAAAAAGCCCCTAACTGACATTGTATCTCAGAGCATCGGTAGATCTGTTCCGCCCTAATTAGAAATATTTTGAAGCGAATTTTCTTTCTAGGAAAAGTTCTCAAGGGAATGTATTGGGGTATTTGTACAGCAGTAGGAATATGACATCTGTTAACTTAAGCCTTACAGTTCGACCGCCAATTCGACACTTATTCGTATTAGACGCAGATTACCCTCTTTTAAAGTTGGCGTGGCATTTTTTTTCATATAAGTTCAAAACTACTGTGACCAGCGTAACCTGTTCCTATTATGTCGCTGATTCCTTTATACTCCACACTGCAGGGTCTTCCGGGGCCAGCCGGAGAAAAGGGTCAAAATGGAGACCAGGTAAATGAATGCGTCAGAGTGTCGCATTTGATTCAATTTTTATCAAATTAGACTCAAGCTTTTCAGTAGTAAAATACCATGAATGTCTAACATTGTATCCGAACCTCAATCGACCTCAATGATTCCAGACCATACAAAGATCTTTGAACACCTGGACGAGACGCTAAAATTTTAGGATGAGTAAATATGGACCCCCTGGACGGGACACTAATTTATCGCATTTTAGCCCTAGCAGAAACTGCAACGCATTTGTGCAGCTAACTTGACCAGATAAAGTCGGGTAAAGTGCCTTATCTAAGGACACAGCACAGTAGACTGACTGTCCTTGGGATATGTTAAGTCTTACGCTTGTCATTCTACCACTGCGCCGCCGTTTATTTCAGGAGCTCTTCTCAGCGCAAGGTTTTAGTGGGTTAATTTGTTTAATATGTGTTTATTATTTTGTCTCACAGGGAGAAAAAGGAGCGTCAGTGAAAGTAAGCCCTCTTTTCATCTCTTTTTGACGACTACTGAATAATTTCACCTGCCAGAACTCTACAGTTTGTGCTACATATGTACTCAATCACCTTTTCGTTCTTGTTTACAATTTCATCTTCTTCTGATGCCGTGTCACATCATGTTACGTTACGTCGTCGTATCCATTCATCTTGTCATGTCATGTCATGTGGCCTCCCATCATATAATTACTTTGTTTACATTACTTATGATGTATCACGTCACATTGCCTTATTAGCCCATCACAATAAACTTTAACCTATCTCACATAACGTCTTTTCAATTTACTTTGTTGAATCTCATCCGATGTCACATATGGTGTTCCTGTCTTACTCTAGTTTCTGCCATGTTGTCATGTTTTATGAATTAATTACGTTTCACATTGACAACAGTCAAACAGTATAACCTCTCGTGACTTTGCGAAAGTAATATGATTTTCTATCTTGGTCTTAAGGGGCAGAAAGGCAAGCAAGGAAGAAAGGGACTTATGGTAAAGAGCTTTTTCTTGTAAAGTAACTTCTTTACTTTTAATCTTAAAATAGAACCTGTCTGAAAAACTCATTTTTGCTGTTCCAGGGTTCCGTTGGTCCCGTGGGTGTAAAAGGTGAGAAAGGAGACCGAGGCGAAACGGGTGAGAAAGGAATCATTGGAGATGCTGGTTCTAAAGGCTCCACAGGTGCAAAAGGTGACCGTGGACCAGCAGGTAGCGATGGCGCTGCAGGTGAGAAAGGAGCAAAGGGGAATGTTGGACCTAAGGGACTCAATGGAACTGCTGGCCTAGCCGGGAGACCTGGGACCGACGGAAAAGATGGCAAAGAGGTTAGCCGTACGTTTTGGATTAAATTGAATAAATGAGCTAAAAATAGTTGTTAAATTTCCAACTTCGAATATTACGTTTCTAGCATTCTAGTTCTTGTCTCACTCGATCTCGATTAAACCATACTTTTCTATGGGTTTATGGGCATAATGAACCATTTGGGATGTTGGGAGAACACGAGAAAAGCTGTAAATCTCGAGCCGAAGGTGGTTTATCGCTTTTATGAAACAACTTTAAAAAAACACCAAACAAATGCGAGCGAAACTTCATTTTAATTTGATCAAAATCTCAATTTACCCGACATTCGACAACTCAAGAAAAACGGCCAATCAAAACGATTGTACAAACCAAATCTCATCTCGCTGTTCAAACCGAATCGCGGCAAATGAATCAAAAAAGTGTAAAACCATCTCAACAAGAGAAATAATCGATTAATGGAACAAGGTTAACATTATCTATGGAAAGTAAAGTTTTCTGTTAAAGAAAGAAAAGGCCAGAAACCACTGTTCCGGGATCACACGTTCATGGTTCGTAAGCGTAGATGTTGACATTTTCCATTTGGCAAAGATGAACATGTAGTTGAACGCAGCTGTGTTATGGCCGTTTGGATTGATGGAACTTGCAGCTGTCGTAGTGAAGGCCTTAGTTCTTTTATCGGAGGTTCAACTAAATTATAAAAGTGGCTGGGGCTTGTTATCACCAAAGAGCCGCAGAAAGGACATTGCTGAATTCGCAAAGTTGCTGGCAGGTTTGAACACTTTACAAAATGCTAGTGCTTAGGCACTGCACTGCTTTTTTGTGTTAGCCATTTAATTTCATATTAGTTTAAATGAAAGGAGACTTTTTTTGTCTCGACAAACTGGAAAGAACACTTACAGCCCACTGTGCTGCCCTTTTGGTTTGGTTTGCTTGTGATGTTTGAGTTTCTTTGATACTTTCTGTTAAATTGTTCATTGATCGATCCGTTTGCCTTTCTGCAAACCGTCTCTTCAACTTTAAGTTCAGTTTTGTTAAATTCTCCCTCGTCCGCTTTCCACTTTCGAGTTAAATAATCGGAAAGTCGTCATTATTGACGGCCATTTTTTGAAACAAAAAAAGGGAAACTATTCTATTTCGCTTTCTAGCTGTGGTTTACCGTTACAATAAACTACAGTTTTTCGACCAATAACAGCACGCATACTATTTGGGTTATTTTATAACAGTTGATATAACGAATTGACCATATATATTACTTTGTAAAAATTTTAGTTGTCATTTTGAAGTATCGATAGGTTTAAAAAACTCAAGCAATTCAGTAAAACAATTACCGTAGTTATTCACTTTTAAGCTGCACCATTTTTCTCATAATTTCTAAATCTTAAACGCAAAGCCAGGTTGAGTTGGTAGTTGCGCCTTAAAACCGCGTTTTTCGTGATCGGAAAAAATCTAAGCTCTCTTGACAACAAACTTTAAAAAAGTGTGTTCATTGAGTCTCTCTAAAATGCGGATTGCAGCTTAATAGTGAGTGCGGCTTAAAAGTGAATAACTACGGTATTCGATTTGCGATTGTTGGATGTGAGATGAATTTTAGCCAACTCAGCGTTACGCACCCCTTTGGTAATTTACCATCATTCTTAGTATTTACCAAAGCAACCAGTATTCATTTTCGCGCGCTCTGATTAGCTCCCGTATCTCGCAATATCCATGACTATTAGTTGATTTTGGGGCGGTAGTCAAAATGGCGTCGTGTTACCCGTTAGTTATAGACGATGAAAAGAAATGAAATGAAAAGAAGAACCATTCGAGAAAACACGAAGAGGGCAACAATATTTAGCTTTTTGGTTTTAAAGGTTAGGACAAAAAATTTTCTTTTAAAATCTGCTTAAAATCCACGACATTTATGTCAGTCTTCAAAAAACTCTGAAGAATGTAAACGAAACTTAAATGCACACGAAGCGCGCGTGCTAGAAATAGAAAAAAACCTTTTGGTCCTTTTTTTAAAAATTAAATGCATTTTATCCTTATCCTCTGGTAAATACTAAAACAACTATCCCCCTCAAGGTCGGTGTCTAGCTCTAGATATATACTTCGACGCTTTGCGTCTCGGTATATATCCACCGCTATTCACCTCCCCTTCTGGGGATAGTTGTTAATCATATCCACCGCTATTCACCTCCCCTCCCCTTCTGGGGATAGTTGTTAATCATATTCAACTCGCGCTCTTGGAATAATTGTTAAATAAAAGTGCAGTTTCAAGACGGTGCAATGTTAATGAAGTCTTGTAGTCACTTTTCTAACAAGTGAAATAAAATTGTTTTGGACAATCTTGAGGCGGTTACTGAAGAAAGAGAGAGAATTCGAAAAAACAGATAAACGTTTCAATTGTTTTCAAAGTACTTATTACAATTAACCTATTCAATATAAATCTTTATCGTGCAGGGTCCAAGAGGATTGCCTGGGATGAAAGGAGAGAAAGGAACGACAGGAGTTCAGGTCTGCTAGTAGTGAAGTAGCTTGGAGGAATACCAAAGTGTCATGTGTTAGACTTGAAGGCTACAGTCTGAAATAAGGCAGATTATTTCATTAGTTGCATTATAGTAATAACAATAATAAAAATAGTAACAATGATACATTTTTAAAGGAAGTCATTATTACCCTAAAGTGCTTTTAATAAGAGTCCTCATATACAATGTATCATATGAGAGAAATTAAAAAAAAATAATAAAAAAAATAGTAGAATAAATTATATCAGTCTATAAATTTAAATCAAATCAAAATGATCTCAAAAACGTAATGTCTGTAATTACTTTAATAAAATGATTCCTTTCGAAAATAAAAACGAAAATGTTTCCTTAGTATCAGCAATCAGCTCATTATATTACTTAATGTTAATTATTCTGAACATAGATCAATGTGTATTACATGACGGAAGTCTTAAAAGCTTCTGGCTGACCTAGTGTTAAATGAATGGAGGTCGTTAGCATAGATATGAGGAAATTCAAATTTACTAAGCCATTCAAATTTTAATAGTAAAAACTGTGCCTCAGTTCAAGAAGTTTCCATTTTAGTGCTTCCAGAGTTGCAGTGCTCGAGTCTCTATTGTTTAAATTCAAGGTCACCTTTGCTGCTTTATTTTTGAGTAATTGTAAATCTCTTGAAGATCCAGGAAGAAGGTGTTTAATTCTTTTTTTTAGAATTCCAATGCTTTGCCATACATTACGTAAAGTCATATCAACATGATTATACCAGTCATATCAACATGATTATACCAGTCATATCAACATGATTATACCAGTCAAACTTTTCATCAATAATAACTCCAAGTATTTTAACTTTGCAACTCTTTCAAGCTCATGATCTTAAACAGGTAATTCAACATTTTCAAAATCTGCTGTATGTCTTGATGATCCAATAATCATGGACTTTGTCTATTTTGCATTTAAAGTCAATTTATCTGCGTCCAGCCCTTCTTTTACCTTATTTGTGATCGTTTACCAAATTTCGCTGAAGTAAAAATTAGAAATTAATGGTCAAGAGTAAATACTTTATGAACATAGTATCTATTTTCTAAAAATGATATTGCCATTACTTCGTTGATGTTGTTAATACTTGATACGCATTTAGCTATTTCTTTCTTTAACAATGATAAATAATAATAATAATGATAATAACAATAATAATAATGCGCACATCTCACTAAAAGTTCATGGCGCTTCACAAATTACAACATAAAGTATAAAAATCATAAGATATAAAATTGTGAAATAACGACTAAAATATAAGAACATTAATTACCTACCTAAGACCTATAACTATAAATATCTTTAAAAAAGTGCTTTGATTGTTTTGTGAAATTGAACGTTTTATGAGGTTTTATGAACGTTTTCCTTTGACCAGGGTTTAAAAGGTGACACTGGAGATACCGGCTTGAAGGTGTGTAATACAAAAAAGATATAAATACACAGCTTATAATTGACGTTACTTTATGTTACTTTGTAATATGTTATATTAAAGTATGTTTGTTACAAGTGTTTAAATAACAAACATTTTATTGTCCAGGGTGAACGGGGAGAGACCAGAATGGTGCTAGGTCACCCTGGAGCAGCTGGTCCCAAGGGCTCAACCGTAAGTCTTAGCAATCTTTGCTCCTACTCCTTATCGATTCCCTTCGACTAATATAATATAACATAATATAATATAATATAACATGATAAAATGTAATGTAATGTAATATAATGTATTAGTATATACCAGCTCGGCTACGCGTGATTTGATTGGTTTAGAAATAGTAGATGTGAGACAATATTTACCTCCAAAATAGTAAATAATGAGACCGGAAAAAAGTGGCGGACGGAAGTAGTCGCTTCGCGACAGTTTCGGATCACGACACTGAAAAAAGTTTGCTATATAAACACGAATTGCTTAAGACAGCCTAAATAATGTCTCCGTTTTACTTCATTTGCAACGTTTTGTAGTTGACAAACTTACAAAACACATTTGTTACATATGTTAGGCTTATTACGCGCGAATCTCGCCACGCTCATGCAGTGATTCAGGTAGTAAAAGTGTTTTTCTTTTCTTAAAAATCTTTCGTTTTTTTAAAAGGGAATTTTTATAGACGAGTTGCCTTGCTGGTATATACTAAAACACTTATTTTATTTCAATTTCGGTGAATAGTGGCTTTGTAAATATCTACATAATGTAATGTAATACGATACGATGCGATACGATACGATACAACACAACACAACATAACATATTATAACATAATATAATATAATGCAATGTAATAGAATAGAATATGATATAATGTAATGTAATGTAATATGATATGATATAAAATACTGTAATGTAATGTAATACGATACGATACGTTACGATGCGATGCGATGCGATATGATACGATACGATACGATACAACACAACATAACATAACATATTATAACATAATATAATATAATGTAATGTAATGCAATGTAATGTAACATAATATAATACATTACAATGTAATGTAATAAAATATAGTATAACATAAAGTAATGTAATGTGATATGATATGATATTAATGATATCATGTGATATGACATACGTACTTGATCATGTATTACATAAAAAATGGCAAGTCTGTCATTATTATCTTTGTTTATTAGTGTTATTATCATTATTGTTATTGTTATTACCTTTTACTTTTATTGTTGTTATTATTTCGCAGGGTCCGAAGGGAAACTTGGGTCCACGTGGTGCCCCTGGTCCCCCTGGCCGTCCAGGGCGTCCTAGTGTAGTACCAGGCCCTCCCGGCCCTCCAGGTCCCGCAGGCCACTCATCCGGAGGGGATCCAGTGCCCCAAACAGGAGTAAGTTCCCTCATATCATAATCAAGCCCTAGTAGCTTATTATTTATTTTCTGTAATAACAACAATTGGAATTTAACGTTCTAATCTGTCAAGTATTCTGCCCTGAGAAGAGCGCTGCGCGCATTTTGTTGTTGTCAAAGTGAAAAGGTCTTGAAATTGAATTTGCTACTGTTTGATAACGAAAACGTCGATCACTTTTCGATGAAATACTGAGAAAGGTAATCCTTTTGCGTGCCACAATTGTTCCTCAACCTTGAGTCAACAAAACTACGAATTTCGAATTCTTGATTTTATTACTTTTAGGGTTAAAATGTTAATTCATTTTTTTCATTTAGCGTTGATTTTTATTTCATTTAAGGCTTGTATTTCATTTAGCGTTTTTATTTCATTTAGGGGTGACACAATATCTCCTAGACTGATGAGTTGGTGTGGCTTAAAAAACTGAAAGTTCTTAATCTAGTACGAGATGTTCTAACAAAGGATGGGAATTTCTATCCAGCTCTCAAATTCTGCCGTCAATTAAAGTACAAAAGCGAAACAATTTAGCTGTCCAGCTACTGTAACTTGAAGTGAGATGTGTTTGTGTGTTTCTAGATTGTAACAGTGGCAACCATCGACGACCTTGGCCTTGCTCTGAGCTCACAGGCTGAGGGCACGATAGCCTTTGTGATGACTTTACAACAGCTGTATCTTCGAACAAGATCGGGTTGGCAACTGATTATGGTAAGAGATCTCCTAGTGCGCGGCTTGGGGTAAATTCCAGCCTAAGAATGAATAGGGTGCAGCTTTGATGTTTAGAGAGGGTGAGGTGGTTGGGTCGTTTTCTACTTCTTGGGTCGGTTTATGATTGATCTGAAGCTAAGAAAGGTGTTGGTGAACTACACTGCATTAGGGAACTAACCACAAAGGTCGCATAGTTTTGTTCCTCAGTTGGTTGAATCTGCTTCAGTAATCACAAAGTTCGCACGGCTTTCTTGCTCAATTGGTAAAATCTGCATCAATCATCATTTTTTGCTTAATTGGTAGAATATGCACCGGTAATCATAAATGTCACATGGCTTTGTTGCTCTATTGGTAGAATCTGCACCAGTAATCACAAAAGTTGCATCTCTTTGTTGTTCAATTGGTAGAACCTGCACCTATGGTCACAAAGGTTGCATGGCTTTGTTCCTGAATTAAATCGCATGGCTTTCTTGCTCAATTGGTAAAATCTGCATCAATTGTCACAAAAGCGGCATGGCTTTTTGTTTAATTGGTAGAGTATGCACAAGTTATCACAAAGGTCGCACGGCTTTGTTGCTCAATTGGTAGAATATGCACCAGTAATCACAAAGGTCACGTGGCTTTGTTGCTCAATTGGTAGAATATGCATCAGTAATACAAAGGTCGCACGGCTTTGTTGCTCAATTGGTAGAATATGCACCAGTAATCACAAAGGTCACGTGGCTTATTGCTCAATTGGTAGAATATGCACCAGTAATCACAAAGGTCACGTGGCTTTGTTGCTCAATTGATAGAATAATGATCAGTAATCACAAAGGTCACATGGCTTTGTTGCTCAATTGGTAGAATATGCATCAGTTATCACAAAGGTCACGTGGCTTTGTTGCTCAATTGATAGAATATGCACCAATCATCACAAAGATCACTTGGCTTTGTTGCTCAATTGGTAGAATATGCATCAGTAATCACAAAGGTCACGTGGCTTTGTTGCTCAATTGATAGAATATGCACCAGTAAACACAAAGGTCACGTGGCTTTGTTGCTCAATTGATAGAATATGCATCAGTAATCACAAAGGTCACGTGGCTTTGTTGCTCAATTGGTAGAATATGCATCAGT
>JAOBRD020385560.1:34230-52818 GCA_027575215.2 Hydrozoanthus sils
ACCTAGTGACCTCGGTCCGATTAACGTTAAAGTAATTTTCTCAAATTCTTTTTGTCAAATTGAATAGGCCACCCTGAAAGATTATTTTAGAAATTTTAAAATCTTTCAACAAACTATACAAACCACTTCGTGAAGATCTGAAAATATATCGACTCACAATTTAGATATTCCAAACCATACAACATGATTACAAGCGTGATACCAGTTTTTTTTGTTGGTAACAAAGTTCTTTAAAATTAGTAGTCAGTTGGTGAGGAACAGTAACCGCTGAGTGGTGCTTTTCTCTACAGCTTGGTCCACTGATTATCCATTCACCATCAACAAGCTCAACAATAAGACCAACCGACCCCACGGTGAGTACAATTCATCCAAAGCTTCACAAATTACCTCAAAACTTACACATCGGTGCATGCGTACTTGTACCATGCTTATACAGAGTAACAGAAAATACTTTGCTCCAAAAAGTATCAATTCCGTTCATAGCTTGTAATTTAGAAATGTCGTTGTTCTTATTTTTATTCCATATAAACGAGATTTGGGATCAGCTGTACTATATAAATTTGTGTTTTAGAGAAAATATATATCTATAAGGTTGATTTAAAATTTGAAATTTTATTATTTTTTAGGCAAGACTAATCGATTTTGTTACGACACCTTTTTTAGTTTCTTGTTCGCTTTATTCATTCTTCTTTGGTAAGGGGGTTTCTCGAAATAGCACGAAGTTCCTTGATCTGATTCTCGTTTTGTTATCTTGGACTTATCAGGATTTTGTCCACGATTTTAACTGCATGTTTGAAGCTTCTGAATACGGTGTCAAACATTCACATTGCTTACCAAAAGCTCATGGAAGTAAATAGTTTGCACTAATTCATTCCAAAACTCTATATATTATTACGAGCTATATATCCCACAGTTAAATTTTTTTCACTTTGCCGTTATTCTAAGTTATTATTAGATTTATCCACTGTATAAACACTGCTTATTGTAACAGATACTTTCGAGCTTACAAACATAATTAGTAGCCCGCTTTATTTTACACTTATACTGAAGATGTTCGAAATTCGAACAAAAATGTCTTTAAAAATAGAAATCGTTGTCTTGTTCTGTAAAAATATCCCACAGTTATTTAAATTTGATAGATGGATAAGAATGTGTTTAATAATACGATATGGTATTTGCAGAGAGCCCCACAGACGAAGGTTCTGTTCTCCCCTCGTGGTATCAAACTCCAAGGACCATATGTGAGTGCAACACTTTGAAGGAGTCTGGCTATCTTCAATATCTCTTCTGACCAATCATTTTTCTTTCACCACATATTTACTTTACAAGTTTTGTTGAGAAGTTATTAACGCAAGCTATAAGAAGATTTTAGAAAGCACTATAGTCAATGACACGGTGTTGAACCCTAAAATTGCAACTAATGAACACACATTTAGTAATTCTTAAGTTGACTAAGGCTCGGGGGTAGAAGCAGAATATTTTCACTTGAAAAATTCCAACATTCAACATTCCTCAGTTTTCGATCACGATATTCGATATCTAGCTTCTATCCCCTTGGCTACTTGGATACTTGGCTGATTTAGCTTGCTGTGTGCTCAGTCATTAAACAACTATTCTAGAGTACCAGTCTGCGTGCCGTTATGCAATTATTTTGTAATACAAATATATTCAGTAATGCTGCCACAGACTATGAAAAGACTCAATGTGTTTCTTTGTTACTTATTAATATAATTGGTTTGTAATCCGGGAAAGATATACATAGCACAAGTAAGTTATTGGAATGACTGAAACTATAGTTAGTAGATGAACTGGTTACGAAACCATTGTTGTATGTCTTTGTTCGTCTTTTTCTTTTATTGCCTAGTCTTGGCCCTGCACAAAAAACGGTTTTGAAATGCAATCAGCAAGTAGCCAGTCAAACATTCTCACTAACACGTGAACAATGAATGTACAGGGTCACGGTTCGTCAAAGCATCTCTGTACTTACTTTGTATTCTCTTTGAAGGTTTGCCGGCTTTTATAACCAGTCCGAATATTAACGATGCTAAAATAGATTTTCGAAACGTCATACTCAGCGAAGAAGTGAACGACTAATCTTAAGTCAACGACGTATTTGTTAAAGTGGTAACTTGAGGTCGTCTTTTTTTAGACACAGGAGAATTTTACTGGTAAGAGATATGGAAGCAAAGTATTTGGGTAAAAAATGTCACGAAATAAGAAACGTTTTGAACATTTATCTCGTTTCATCGAGGAGAAATAAGATAGATACAAAGCTGTTGGAGTTAAGATAAGATAATAATTAGAAACAATTAACGGTATACAGAATGTTCAGCTAAGAATAACATTACAAGAAAACAAAAGCAATGGAGCAATTTTCTCCACAGTCAGCTCTTGTGTTTAATTTTACCTTTGGTTTTCTCATTTCAGCTGCGCTTGATTGGACTAAATTTTCCGGTGACGGGACAACTTGGGAGCATCGGGGGAATAGATTACCAGTGTTTCAGACAGGCGAGACAAGCGAAGCTACCAGGCACCTTCCGCGCACTGCTCTCTAACAGACTTCAACATGCCTCAATGATCGTCAGAGTTGATGATCGTGGTTTACCCGTGGGCAACTTGATGGTAAGCAGATGGAGTAAATCTCTTGAAAGTTTGATGCTAAAGCCTTATGTTTTTTTTATAGGAAAATAAGTTCTTTACCGTTTCTAAATTGTTGGAGATGACTTGTAGCTTTTTAAACAGTGAAACTAATGTGTTGCGCTCAACCATACTTGTAAAATTCGACCAACCAACATGATCATGACGATAACTACAATTCTTTAATAAGTCATACTGCGCAGGTATTATAAGTGCATTGTAATTTATTGTTATAATTATAATGGTTATTAATACTATTATTATTATTATCGTTGTTATTACCTTTGTTATCATTATAGTTTTATTGTTATTATTATTATTACTTTTGTTATTATTATTATTATTATTATTATTATCATCAAACTTCATGCGAGGATCCGGATTGGTTATTGAAGGTCTTAGAAAGCCCGCTATCTGCGGCACAAAGGCGATTTTTTGTAAGTTTTGCCCTCAGTTGACAACAGCGGAATCATCCTAGACATCTTTACCTTTACGTACAAGTGTTGTGTAGGTTTTTCAATTCCCCTGAATGGAGATCGGAAAACGTTTAACATCCTTATCATAAAAGTTGTAGAAATTTAATTTTTTAAAAATGCAAGAACATCTTCCCCTCGCAACGATCCTGAGTGAAAGTCTGGCTCCGTGAGTCAAAGAAATCCGTAAATTTAAGAAAACGCCGACAAGCTGTTCGGTCTTGCGGCAGGATTTTACCAGTCGCAGGGGCTTTGGAAGGATCCCCGGGACTAGGATCCTAGAGGTCTCCTGTTACGCCTCCTTGGAAGGAGTTCCCATGTATAGAGTAGGATGCTAGAGGTCCTCTACTACGCCTTCTTCGAAAGAGTTCCCGTGACTAGGATCCTGGAGGTCCTCTGTTATGCCTCCTCGGAAGGAGTTCACATGACTAGGATCCTGGAGGTCCTCTATTACGCCTCCTCGCAAGGAGTTCACATGACTAGGATCCTGGAGGTCCTCTTTTACGGGTCCTCGGAAGGAGTTCACATGACTAGGATCCTGGAGGTCCTCTATTACGCCTCCTCGCAAGGAGTTCACATGACTAGGATCCTGGAGGTCCTCTTTTACGGGTCCTCGGAAGGAGTTCACATGACTAGGATCCTGGAGGTCCTCTGTTACTCCTCCTCGGAAGGAGTTCACATGACTAGGATCCTGGAGGTCCTCTATTACGCCTCCTCGCAAGGAGTTCACATGACTTGGATCCTGGAGGTCCTCTGTTACGCCTCCTCGCAAGGAGTTCATATGACTAGGATTCTGGAGGTCCTCTATTACGCCTCCTCGGAAGGAGTTCCCTTGACTATGACCCTGGAGGTCCTCTGTTACGCCTCCTTGGAAGGAGTTTGCATGACTAGGATCCTGGAGGTCCTCTGGCCCCGGGACTAGGTTCCTGGAGGTCTTCTATTACGCCCTCTCGGAAGGAGTTCTAGTGAGTAGGAACCTAGAGGTCCTCTGTTACGCCTGCTCGGAAGGAGTTCACATGACTAGGATCCTGGTGGTCCTCTGTTGTGCCTCCTGGTTTAAGCTCAACGTAGCGAAGACTTTTGAAGCTTAATTATCCAACTAGGCTAATGTTTCAAACGATTTTGCTTTAGTACCTGGTCTCTCTAGCTAAGTGCCCCTCGTGATGCTGTGAAGACGTCTAAACTGAGTTATTGACAGTCTTTTAACTAACTACAAAACCGCAAACAAAACATCGTACGAACACTGCCAGCAGGTTATCGCTTTCAGCTTCAAGAGTTGTATTTCTTGCTATGTCGATTTGCGTAGCACATTACCGTGATTGGAAGTTTTGGATTTCCCCCCCAAAACACTTAATATTACCAAGTCTGAAGTTATTCGGTTTGCTCAAGGAAGAGGAATCACGAACTGGAGGAAATAAGTAGAGAGATCTCGCTCTTAAGAAGGATCAAGGGTTTGATAATCAGTAAATGTTTTTGTAAAGGGTTTTAAAAGAGGAACTTTATACTTATAAAATTCCTCATTATTAAAAGAGGAACTTTATACTTAATCATCTGTGATAATATCGGTATAACAAAGACAAGTTGTATTAGTATATTAATATATCAATTAATAATGATTGTTTCTTCTTTAAGGGCGACCAGCTATTCCCGTCTTGGAATGCGATCTTCGACATGCCATATGGTTTTAACCCAACAATACCTATATACACTTTTGATGGTCGGAATATTCTTGACGATCCGAAATGGTGAGTGGTACTTTTTGTTCCTTCTCCCGTTAACAATGGATGTAGACTACATAAATAAAGCATGCCATACTGCTCAAGTCGCTGGTATCTGACCAAAGGTCTTTAGCCTCATACAATCTTCATCGTTGACTCTTTCATCTAGTAGCAGCGACAATGACATTTTAACTCAAAAGTAGTAACTAGACGAATGACTAAAAGGATACCAGTCCTCAGAGAACTGGGATCTGCGGTATTATGTCCATTGGGCTTAGCAGTTTTTAACCGGCCAACGCAAATTAATGGACACCGAGAAAATTGCACTTCACTTTCGTTATCACTACCATTATCATTGTCACTGTCACTATCGCTGTATCAGTCACTGCTTTTGTCATATATAATCGTTGTCTTATTCAGTGTCAACGTCGTTTTCATTGCAGTTGTCATAATTATTGTCATCACCGCTTTTACTGACATGCATTCATCAATGTTGATCAAACCATGTGTTCATGAGGATCATTTTTGTCAATGTTTTATTGCAGGCCGTACAAGTACTTCTGGCACGGCTCGCGAAGCAATGGAAAACTTTACAATAACAATTGTCGCGGCTGGCAAAGCAGAAGTCCCATTGACTCGAGCACAGCCAGCTCAATGGACGGGAGTAAAACTGTGTTTGCAACAGAAGAATTCTCTTGTAATAGTTTCTTTGCTGTTCTGTGTGTCCAAATCAGTCGCCATAGCGATAGATAATCGCCACTAGCAATCGCAAATATACTTATACAATTAGTGCCCATGGAGTTTCATGAATTGACCAAACACTGACCGAAAAATTTCAAAATTAACAATCTTTTTATTATCTACTTTTGATTTCAAACCTTTTATTGTGGAAAAAATCTGAAATGACTCTGAATGTCCCAAAGCATTTATTTAAAGTTTAGGTAATTAAATTTTATATGTTATGCGCAGCTTTCGAGGCACCATGTGACTGTCTTAGACAACGTACTAATACTTAAACAGAGCTGCGTCGTTGTTTGAGCTAGTTATAATGAACGCCAGTTATTTACATTGCATAGGCTTTACTCGTTTTTATATTGTACTTTCTAGGGTTGTTTTACTACGTTGAAACAACAGCTTAAAAGAATCTATATTTATGATCAATGTTCAGTTCGGTTAAAAGCTAAAGCAAAAAACTTAAGGTTAAAGCAAAAAATCGAATTGCTTTAGTGTGTTAATTCTAGCAGTTATATCGGGTCTGCGGACAAAATGTAGAAACAATGGCCATTCTCAAGAAGGTCAGAGGTAGTAGTAACAAGGAGTTAACTCATCAAGAAATTCCTTGGTTTTAGCATTCTTTTTCTTTTACAAGGCAAGCAAAGCTCAAAACAGAGAAATTTTGGAACATACAGGCGTTCTTGAAGTCACAAGAAAACACTTACACGTTAATGTCTTTCAAACTAGTTTTTGTCACAACCTTTTCTCCTAATTTTCGTCAAAAGTACCTGTCGGGATAGAAATGAGGCATGAGCAAACAGGCTGTCTCAAATTTCTCGCGCTGCCTCAAACTCGCTCCTTGTCTGTATGGTCCCAGAACGCTTGTTCGGCAGGTTGATTCTGAAAGGGCCAAACTACATTTGGTCGCCTTTACAGATAAACTGCTTTAAGTGTTTAACTGAACAATGAATCAACTTGGTGTTAAAGTGAAACTTAAAGTTTAGAATGAAAGGAACTTTTAGCTTATTAACTTGAGGCAATTTCAGTATTTTTCGTTTTGTGGCCGATATTACACTCTGTGCCCTTCTATTACTCATATTGAGTCACTATAAACACACAAAAGCAAGAATTTTTGCTTTTACTAAGAACACAATTTACTTTACTACTACAATAGTACGCAATAAAATTTTATGAAAAACATTTATGGTTCTTTAGTGGTGCTCTTTGGAGTAGCAACAAAAAAATACAAAACAAATATAATTAATTGTTTTAACTATAAGACAGTAAAAGGAAATATATAGTTCAAACCCGTGTTTACAACAACAAAAAATGTATTTGTGTTTTGAGCTTAAAAAAAGAATTTTCAGCCGGTTTAAGTCGATATTTACGAATCCTTTACATAACTCGTGCTAGCTAATTACCCTGTCCATGAAAATTCAATATATGAGTGAGCCCAGAATAGTCGCGCTGCGCGAAGCAAATCCCCATGCAGTATAGTAAAAACCCGCTGATAAGAACCTAGCCGGATTTTTCTAACTTAGCCCAAAAAGATTCTTATTGAAATACTAGATATAGTTGGGTTCTTGGCTATACCTAGGTTCTTATTGATAGCTCCATGATCAGTAGAGGTCACTTTAATGGGGAAATGTTATCTGGAATATAATCTTTAAGTAATTTTCTCGAAAACAATTTAGATGATAGGCAAACAATAAACTTAATTTTAAGTGCTACATGGGCGGCGGACCGGGTTGGGGGCACTGCCCCCCCCCCCCCAATAATTTGGTTGGGAGGGGAAGGAGGGTAGGCCTACCCAATAATTATCTTGCTAACAACAGTAAATTTTGAATAGAAGATTCAGATTTTATAACGAACTATTACAATTTTCACTGTGCCCTCCCCCCCAATAATATTTTGCATCAACCGCTCATGTGCTAGCATGCATGTCTGTAAAATCCTCTTAGTTCATTTATTGAATCTAACTGGCTGAAATCTATACTATTCTTTTCTGTTTTATTTTTATCTGTGCTTCATTTTTGTAAAATAACCTTAAGCTACAAAGGTTCTTTGGCACGGACCAGTTGATCTCGTGCGGGGGGGAGTGGAAGAATTTTTAGAAAAAAAAATGCAGAGCCTCCAAAAGGCATAAAAAAATTGCACACACAACATTGCAAGAAAAAAAATGCAGTATACGTAATCAAGCATTTGACATAACTGTCTTCAAATTTACGCAGTATCCACAAAAAAAATTATCATAAAAAAAATTCGCACGGCACATGCCAAGAAAAAAAAATTTGCAGACCAATTATAGCCGCAAAAAAAAAATGCTCAGAAGTCATTGTTCCACTACCCTACCCTCCCCCCCATCTTACGAGATCAACTGGTCCGTCCCTTTAAGAAGATTGTTAAAATTGAGAATTTTAGCCCAACAGGTTCTTAAACCGGCTTCGCTGACCGGTATTACCAATTGGTTCATAATTCTTGTGAAGTGAACAAGGCAGTGCAGTTCAGAGCGATAATAACAGACCCATTTGACCAGAAACTTAGCATTTTGAATTTGTGGTGATTAAATTGTTTTGTTTGTACACGTTGTTTATGCTGGAAGTGATTTTTCACTAGTTTTTTCTTGCGTCTTTTCTCTCTCAGGTATTGACAGTCGATCTCAAACTCATTCCGCTAGTCGCTCTACTGTCAAAGAAATCATCTGATCTGTATGTAGTGCGGCTATCCATGCCCTTTCTTTCTTTCTGGCTAAAAGTTTCCTTTTTCTTGCGATTGCTATTTTCTCTGATGGGTTTTTTTACTTCTGCCCGTCTTTGCATGACTTCTTGTCGTTCTTTTTCGTTGGCCTTGGCAAGCTCTCGAATGCTGCGTAAACACTTCGCTGCTGAGTCCTGTAGCTTTTCGTCTTTTGAGCTAATCATTTGGACAAGTAGCTGAAAATCAAAATTAGTGCTTAAATACCAGCACAATAGCATGTATATATTAACTTTATTTTATCCATCGGTTTGTCTGCCCGTCTGTCTATCTCTCTGCCATTTATTCATGTTTTTATAATAAATGTTGGGGCAAAGGCAGCGTATTGTCTTAATTAAATCAAGCTTTGGGTATATAGTTTTTAAAGAAAACTATTGAATGCGTCGGCGAGTAATATAAACTTGTAGTATTATGTGATAAATAAATTATCGTCGCCTTGAAGCTGACGCATCAAGTGCTCAGACAAAGGGCTAACGCTCGAAACGTCAGCTTTTCTCAGCGTTAGCGTTGGCCCTTCGTCTGGGCATCTGATGCATCAGTTTTTCCCATCATTTCACGGCGACGATAATTTATTTATCACATAATACTATAAGTTTACTTAAATCAAGACTTGAATTATTGCTGCGGCCGGCAAATCAAGCCCCTACTCGCACAAGGCAGACTGGCGGCTTACAAACAAAACTAACTAGGTTATGGTGGTTTTTGAGACAATAAGAATATTTTTCGAATAAATCTAAACAACCTCTTGACAGCTTCCAAATTTCGATATCAAGAGTTACAAAATTACGATGATTTTACTAACCTTAACAACTCCTTCTTCATGCATTATTATGCAGCTCTCGGGGTCTCGGGACAGTTCACAAAGTGCGACAACCGTTGATCTGTGTAGTAAGGGATCATCGCATCTCAAGTAGTCTACCATGTATTTTACTGTGTCTTCGCGACAAAAATCCGAAGTATTTGTACCCCAGTTACAGCAAGACGAGATAGCCTCTGCAACATATCGCCTCAGCTCGGGCTCTGTCTGTAGAAGTGACTCAAATAAATAGGCTTTACTTCTTTGGTTTTTACTTAAGCTATCGGCAATTCTTGCCTAATATAAATGAACGCCAGAGAGAGCGAAAGAATGTTGGTTGGGAAACTCTGATTTAGAGGAAATAAGGAAAGAAGTGGACAGTCTTTGAACATGCCAGAGCAGGACAAAGGATAAAATTACTCAAGTTGCCTGTTAAGAGCATACCCTGATTGTTAAACCAGCCAGTAGTGGGACGACTCCATAGTCCGTTAGCACGCCCACGTTTTCCCTGTCAGCGGCTACGCTTGATATTGCTGCGCATGCTCCTCTAAGAATCTGATGAGGTAAAAATTGCCACTTGCAACGGTTATCATTCACAACAGAAGTCAAGGGTTGTTCTATTTTTGACAAAAATGACAATGAGAACGATTATAATAATTAATGACAACAACAAAAACGACAAAGACAAGATAATTTAACGACAATGACGACGGCAACAAAAGAGACACCGGTAACAACGAAAACGATAAACACAACTAAGACGATGGCCATGACGATGACGTTAACTATAACAGTGATCACGGCAATGGCAACGACATCAACTCCGACAAGGACAACGACAATGATAACAACAATAACAACAACAACAAAGGCAATGAAAATAAAAAGCGACAACGAAAATGTCAACGAAAAAACACTGATAATGACGACAACTATGGCAATAACAACAACAATGACAACGACAAAAAAAACAAAAGACAATGATAACAAAAACAAAAACAATAACGAAAATGCCAACGAGAAAGACAACGATGGTGACAACAACAATGGCAAAGACGACGATAATGATAACGAAACAACAAAGATAGTTGCAACAAAAATAACAACGACGATGAAAAAGACAATGTAGTGATTATTACCTGAACGTCGTCAGATTCCAGTAACCCAACTAACAATTCAAACCCTCCAAGAAACGAACGAGCGGTTTCACAAGCTTCCTGAAATCCATAACAACAGCTGAAACTGTTAGACTAGGTTATGTCCCTTTATAGATAAAGGGACAAAAGTTTATATTTAAAATTAACTTGTGCGCCCTAAGTTTGCTGCTTTAGCACATTTACTTGGTTTTACGGGTTTGGTTAGACGAAATATAAAGAGAATCCAGCTGCTCGAATCCACTTGGTAATTTTTTTAACGGCCTAACTTTTAGTACTTAGACAAACAAACGGCTTAATAGGCTATGATATAAATAGCGAATAAAAACTTCGGAGATTTTCCGACGGCCCATATTCTTGTGACTATGTAGATCGTGGGCTTGATGTACTAGAAGACTACCTCTCTTCTGAAAGTTTTTTTTTTGGGCCGATGAAATATGTCACGAAAGCAATTGAATTCGATTGGATATAAAAAGAACAAAAAAGAAAAACGTAGTGTTAAAACGAAAACACGTTCAGATGAAAATAAACCATTTCCATTTGTTTTCATTTCACTATATTATGACTATCGTCAACACCGACCATTGCCTTCATTGTCAACATCAAGATGACATCAGCACCTTCAATACTTCTTAAGGCGTAAGTTTTAGACTATCAACAATTTAACCCTTTCACCCCTAAGAGTGCCCAATGATGAATTTGTAAATACTCATAACTTATGTCTATGATATTTATATAGGTAGTTAGGGAGAATTTAGTAATTCATTGATCATTTACCAGAGCTTTATATCGGTGGATAATCAAACTTCATATTCTCAGCACTGATCAACCTATTTTCTATTGTCAATGTAAGAAGAATTTAGACGTTGACAAATTCTGTAGGAGAGAAAGGGTTAAGTTAAATAGAAATTCATAAAGTGTTTCATAAAAACTAAATTAGTATTTTACAACAAGGCAATTCGTCGCCAAGTTACTCACCGGCGAATCTTTCATCAGCTGGTAAACTGCCCAAGCAGCACTCGCGACAAGCTAAAAAACAAATAACTTGGTTGATCAAGAATGGATGTTAACCTTATGCTTCTAGCCTGCAACCTTAAAGCGATATGCCAAAGCCTTATTTCCGGTTTCTGTAGTGCTAAGCGGATGAGAGTCTTTGACTCCCCCTGGACAGGACACTAACCTATCGCAGGCTAGCTCCCAGCAGAACTGGTATTCATTTATACAGCTGAGTCAACTTGAACAAGTTGGGTAAAGTGTCTTGTTCAAGGACACAACATAGTGGTCTGACCGGGGCTTAAGCTCGCGACCCTAAGGGTGCAAGTCGAACACACTAACCACTCGGCCACTGCGCCGCCGGCAACCCAACCAGCAACCCTAAACTAGAGGCATGCGTTGTTGGAAGATACGAAAAGTTAAAGCTGATGCATGTAGCGCAATACACCCGCGCAAATGAAAAAACCTCAAATTTGTTCTTTGAGCAGTTTTAAGAAAAATATTTTCTTGGTATATGAATGGTATTTGTATTTCTGTAACTTAAACAAAAAGCAGAGACGGAATGTAATAAGAAAAAAAACCGAAAATATTCAGATTCTGTTTTACTGTAAAGATATTTGGCTAGCCGAGTGTTAAAAGATTTTAGAACCAGGTAGAAGTCGAAACTTAAAAGTATACTGCTATCCAAATAAGAGTAATCTCCACCCTCGTACCCAGCTCGTTCGTTCCTCTCGACCGGCGGCTGGGAACGATGTCTGGTGCCCGCGTAAAAAGGTGTGGAATGCGTTTTAAGACCTTTCGGAGATGCAGATTTTCCGATAAGTAACTACAAGCTTGTCTGATTACCCGAATCAATACTCACCTTTTGGTTTTTGCTTTTCATAAGCGACCATAGGAGGCGCAAACCATCAAGTCTGTTAATCCGTCTATTCAGTGTAAAATTTTTAATCAAGAATTATACCAAAATCAGCTTGTTAACAACTAAACTTAAACTGATGGAAGTTAGTACATACCAGCTCGGCTACGCGTGATTTGATTGGTTTAAAAATAGTAGATGTGCAACAATATTTACCCCCGAAATAGTAGAGACCAAGTGATTCAAGCAATATTATAGAAGTACTTTTATTTCTTACAAATCTCGCTGGAAATAGTGCAGCATCGCTGGTGTATACTAAAACGCTTATTCTATTTTAATTTAAATGGATAGTGGCTTAGTGAATATCTACCTCGCGCTCTCGGCCAATATCCACCTCAATTGAAATAGAATAAGTGTTAAACACAGTCAAACCTCTCCAAGACGGACACCTCCGGGACCGGCCTCAACTGTCCGTCTTAGAGGGGTGTCTGTCTCGTATAGACTCCAGGTAACACGACACCAGTCCTGTTCATGATTGACAACCTGACTATAATTAGTCACTTTAAACTTGTTTGTTGTTGGCAATTTACCAAAATAAGAAAAAATTCATGTAAAAAGTTCATTACTGTATTTCTGGATTTGGTTGTATGCAAAACAAATTGTGTTCATCTTACTACGCTCGAAAATCAATTCTTGCTATAGTTTAGCAAGCTTACCAAAGTAAAAGTGCTCAACGTGCCTTCAAACGCTGCCATTAATAAGTGTTTAGTTATGAATGAAGAGGACTTTTTAACTGTCCGTGCCGTATTCCAAAGTGCTCGTTGACCGTCTGGTAGAGACTTAGAATACAGTAAATAACTGAAAAAAGGAAGGACCAAAATTTGCTGTCCATTTTATAGAGGTGACAATCTTGAGGGGTTTGACTGTAGGTTTAAAAAGGAAAATGAAGTAAAGTATGTGAATTAGAGTAAATTCAGTTAGGAGAAACGGGCAAGAACTTTGTAAAGGTCCTCTGCAAGTAAAGGGAGCCTGGAAACAAGGGATTACTCACTCTCTACATTGAGGCCCTTCTGCGCATGCGGCTAAAGCGCCCGCTGCGTTGGCTCTGAGCTGGTCATTGGGAATATTGAGTAACTCCACAAGAATTTTACAGCCATTAAACTTCAGCAGGTCATCTCTTCCCTTTGGGTTCCTAGCGAGCTCTCCAATGGCGCCGACCAGATGGATTTGAACCTATTGATAAGGTTCATTAGATTCTGTAATAGTACAACTAGAAACATATCATAATAAACAACTATCCCCCGAAGGGTAACGATGGTATACACCGAATCGCCAAGCGTCGAGGTATATAATTATCTACTGAGCGGAAGGCACCGACCCTGAGGGGGATAAATGTTTTGATATTTAACAAAACATTGGTAAAAATTTGCTTTCATTTTCAAAAAAACAATACAATGTAAACATTTTTTATATCTTCAACCCGCGCGGTTGCAAACCGTTTCAACATCAACTATTAATAAAAACCAACTAGCATACTTTCACAAATGCTGCAATCTGATTGGCTAACCTACTCACTGTCTATTGAGCGATAGGTAGCGAGTAGTGAAACTGCCGGTGCTTTTAAAAAACCAATGGCGGATTCTTTCAACAATCATTTTTATTGGTTTCAATTCGAAGGCAGTATACTGGTTGATTTCTACCAAAACAATTGAAATACTCGTTCTCGTTTTCTACGAATCCAATAATCGTCGCTTCCCGCCTCGTAGTCCAAATAGTCTTGAATATCACGAGTTACGGGAGCGCGCGAAAGTGGGTAACGGCTACTTTAGTTACAATTAATATGGTTTATGCTTCTTTTCAAATAAACTGTACAATGGGATTTTTGTTTCGTAACTGACATTTACATAAATTCTTTGTTACACGCGATAATGACAATAGCACAGCATTGCAAATCACAAATCACGTACACGAAAGCTCTCGGACACGCCCAGTTTTCTCAGCAACATGAAATGCAAGTAAATCATATCATTTGATAACCTATATTTTTAAATTGCAGCCATTCAGCAAACCCGCGTACCTCCTGTAGCAGCGCCTTAGAACTAAGTGGGTCATTGTGTATTAACTAATGTCCAATATGGTGGGGATGACTAGAGGCGGATATACAGCTAAAGCTAATTTGTATTTAGTTTTAGTTACAAAAATGCAGCCAATCAAAATGCAAATCAGCTTGAAAACATTAACTCCGAGTACTGTAAAGTATATATCACATATGTTTTGATGATAATCTAGAGAATAAGGATAAACGTGTGTAAGGGGAAATAGTGCAGACCTAAAGACAAAGGAAAAGTGATTTAAAACCAATTGTTATTCATTATCAAGTACAATCTCAAGTCATCGAAACAAAATAGTGTCCACAGGTTGTGATAGATACGTAACAGTCGGCTTGTGAAGCCTATGCCTCAACATTTTTTTTAGGTTCATAAATCATTCTGCACGTCTGTACCTCTTCTGGCTGCTGTCGTTCCGACTGGAGATCGAGGAGTGTCTCAAGAACATTTAGCTCGATAAACCTGTTAGGGATTAGAAAAAATTGGATGACTTTTTAACAAGTATTTTATACATAACTTTTAGTAGTACGCATCTGTTGTTATACAAGGAAGCTCCGCAGACTTTTATGGCACACCTCATCCCTAGGGCTTTTCACGGCTTACTCAGTGGGCACAAATTCTTAATACATTATTTTGAACTATATAGCCAATAAGCAGACATTTTTTATTCTTGATCTCGCAGAAAAGATAAACTTGGTTCTTGCAATGTTGTTGTCGGCACTTTTAGCCTCAAAGAGCTGAACACCCAAAATGCGTTTGCGAACACACTAACCACTCGGCCACTGTTACGTTTTATAAAACTAAAGAACTGCCATAGTTAAGAAGTAAAGAAGAGCAAAAAACTCTCACTTTTTAGGTCTTGGAGGTACGTTGTTTTACGGCCTAAAGCTTACTCGCAAAAGCCTGTTTCTTTTACACTATTAACAATGTTTTGCCTCGTTAGACGGTCCTGTTATTGTTTTAAAAATAGCTTCTGGGTATATTATGCTGATTGTGACCCGTCACGCTTTTCCTGCACAACGACGTCGTGATCCAGGATGGCAGGTCTATGCTATTCTTGGTAAATAATTTGAACCTAACAGTAGATTGCATGGCGAGATAGATCGTCCGGTTACAGTGTACTAGTGTTGTCAATATTAATGACTGACGTTTCGACAACCTGACAACCCGAAGATCATGTTCGGGGTCAAATGAGGAGTATTCTCGCACTAAATAATCCTAACTTTACTCTGAACAGATGACTCCCGCACAAGTTGTCGAAACGTCAGACACTAACATCGACAACAGGCCTTCTCTGGTACTACACTAACCCGGACGGTCTAACCGTACGATCTCAAGCTATTCTTGTTAACCAGCCTAGCGATAAGAATGGGGAGAAAAGAGGGAAAAATTCTTCTACTCGACCCATTCCTCTCTAGGTCACACTAGGCTGGCAGGCAATGTCATTGTTTTAAACCTTTTCACAGAAAAATACAGTGTAACAAATTATCTTATTCTGTGAGCAGTGTGTTTTTTACTTTCTATTGTTTTAAATTTGAGTGTTATTTCAAAGTTTTAACTTTCACTACAGTCACAATTGACGACACTAAATGGCTGTTAAAGATGGCATTTATATAAATCACCAAGATTAAAAAACGCACCTCTTTGCGTTCTCTGGACTAACGGCGCATTTCCAGACGGCCCCAGTAGCTGAAGCAAGCAGTTTCTTCTTCTCTGAATTTGAGAGTAATTTGACCAGAGGTTCTAAGCCTCCAAACTCGCGAACCACGTTTCGTGTTTCCTCATCCTCGGCACACTGTGCAGGAGAAACCAACCTGTTAGATTCGTTCTTACCTGCACTGATACAATGCATCGTTAATGGCGGCTAATGCATAAATTGTCTTTGACGAAAGACTTGTCTGTGTATGTATACAGTGCGACGTAACAAGTAACAAACAAAGTGGGGGTTGAGCTCCAGACCTCAAGTCACGAGAAATACACTCTAACCACTCGACCCTAAGAGATGGTAGTTGATTCCAGATGTTTCAAAAAGATAGGTGTATCTAAAGATACCCTTACCCTGAATATGGCACTTGCGCAGTAGATTTGAAGTTCTTCGTTGTTGGTGGTCAAATGGCGTACAATGATCTCCAACATTTCCTGTTTCTGAAAAGCTTGTCTGTATCGCGTCTACAAAAAAGAAATAGAGTTATTAGGTGGTGAATGTCTGTGTCTCGTTTTGATTTTTCCGAAATCAGATTTTGCTCTTTCAGATTAGCTATTACCATAGTTCAAACTTCTGTTTGAACGCATGTGATTGAAAGAATTTTAGAAGCTCTTTCATTCTAAAATCTTAACTTAAACAAAATTGGATTAATTGAATATGTAAAAGGTACTTCTGCTCATAAATAGATTGATAAAACAAGGATTTAAAGAAGCTAGACATATCTGCTTTTTTCTTTCTTTTAATACTTGTGATCAATACATGATCCAAATCCGTTTGCTTTCTGTCGCACAAGTACAAGAAGCTTCATCTGGTAAACCTGACGTTGGAATGCGTAGGTTATCCCGCTATGCTTCACTAGACGTTATGAGTGCGCCTTGGCTAGCTAGCATTAAGAGCCACGCCCTAAAACTCACCTCAATAGCACACTCTTGTACAAGACCCACAATTGGAATAAGAAGATCTTCTTTGTCCTCTTTCATAAGCTTTGCTAACAAAGGGACACTATCAGCCTTAAATATTGAGGACCTGCCGTGGACACTTTTACTGAAGCTCCACAAGGCTAAAGTTGCCCCTCGTGCAACCTCTAAATCAAGCTTGTGGCTCCTTGGTGTCTTGGGCTGCCTGTGTCTGGATGCGTTGTTACTATCCTGGTAGTCTAATAGTTTTACCTGCAACAAAAAAAACCAGTGGATTAAACTTGAAAAGCTTACAATGATATACTTGTCTTGTTCCGCGTAACTGTAGCTTAAAAGTTATCCTCCACTGTATAACATTCTTGGTCTTAAATAAAACTTTTATTAAGTATGTGTCCATATCAGCAGCTCAAATTTGATAGTCCTGTACATAAACTTAACGCCAAGCATTTTAGTTTAATAATTTCCACGGTTTGACTTTTCCGTGCGCCGCCATTTTGAAATGTGACGTATTTTGGTCGCAGTGCCAGGCCTCCTCTATTGTATACATCAAGAATGGAGACTGGCCCTACAACCGAAACACGTCACATTTCAAAATGGCGGCGCGCGGGAAATTCAAACCGTGAAAATGATCAAACTAAATGATATAATTTGGGAACGAGTACCTTTTACTGATATATAAGCAATTTAAAAGAGCCAACAATGAATATAAAAAAACTGCCCGTGTACGGATTTTATTCACAAGTCGACGCGAAACAAGTGAATTGGAACTGTACAAAGCACTTCCACGGTTATTGTTGTTTTTATTAAGGGTTCATTAACGTCTTTTTCTTCTTTTTTTGGACGAGAGGCAAAATACTTGATTTTGTCTCTTGTCCAAAAAAAGAAGAAAACGACGTTAATGAGCCCTTTTTTTGTCATACACATTTCGAGATTCCCGTTTCGGTTATGTCGGACAAAGTTTTACTCAATCAACTGCGTTTTAAAAACATTAAGAAAAAACAAGCATGATCTTCAACAGTTTCGTCAATTTGTTCCGAAAACTAAAAGCTAACACCGGAGCCAGTGAATTAAGTCGAAGTTTGACAAGTAGAGTTTACCAAAGAAACGCTTTAAAGCTCTCTGGTTTCTGTTCGCTGTTGCTTCCATTCATACTTTGCTTGGTTTTTTAGACCTAACGTTTATCTCACTCAGTTCCTTTCAAACAATAGTACATCGGACATTGGCGTGATGCATGGTGTATTTGTGGTGTTCTCTTTTACAGTTTACGTTAGAGAGCAGAAGGCGGAAATCTAAGTTTAAAATCAGTTTCTAAGCGTTCTCACCAGATTACGAACGCCTCCGGAACGTCTAAGTATATTCCTGGCTTTACTTGATCGAGCAATGCTAGCTAATGTGCCAGCAGCCAAGCTTTGGATTTCCTTTGGACCAGAAGTTATAAGTTCTAACAATATTGTTATTCCTGTATCACAGAAACAAAAGAGATGTGTCACACAAGAAACTAGAATTTTACATGTTAACATAAAGAGGTTCTTGTGAAATTAGTGTTGACGGAGAAATCACTGACTTATTTTTGGCTTTAAATAGATTCTTAAACTTAATAGATTTAATTTACCAATGGAAACAATACTCAGAACGGATGTTGCAAAAAATTCTTGTTTAGTAAAGTAGCATGTGTGTGTGTAAGCTTGGCTCGTTTGTTAAAATCTCTGTCTGCCAATGTGAGACCCCAGGTTCGATAGCCGGCCCCCGAATCCCCTCTCCCC
>JAOBRD020385561.1:0-36898 GCA_027575215.2 Hydrozoanthus sils
GCTACGTCACAGGTTACCAGTCCCCGGCCTGCTCGGTCAAAATTTACATTTCAATCTTTTTTTGATTAAAAAGCATATTAGACGTGGAAATTTTTTTTGGTTATTCGATTTTTGTGTTCACAGATGACAACAGTTTTAATCTGGAACTTAAAAAAATAAGCTTGATAGGGACTTTAACAACAGCATCATTATCGCCACTACCATATTCATTATCATCATCATCATCATCATCATTAACACCATCATCAATATACCAACACTATCATCATCATTATACCAACACTATCATCATCATCATCATCATCATCATCATTATACCAACACTATCATCATCATCATTACGAAAACCACCATCGTGATCGTCGTAAATGCCACGACATAATTATCAAAATCACTACCACATCATTTTAGTCATCACCACCATCATCTCACCATTATAACCATCACGACCACCATAAAGATCATTGAATCGCCATTTTCGCCATTTTCATGATCATGACACTCCCAACGCAAACATGTGAACGACAAAAATAACCCAAGTACAGATGGATTATGGGTACTGATCAAAGGTCTTTTCATAACGCACCATAGGAATACATGTCAGCTTCCTTGTTGTAAGCAACATCGCCTCGAGCCACTTCTGGTGCCCTGTAGCCAGGTGTCCCCTCAGAGGCAGTCAGGCCATATAAGGTTACATAACGAGCAATCCCATAGTCGGCTATCTTTGCATTGACCAGTATTCCAAGGGACACCGAAAAGATGAGGATATTCTGAGGCTTTAGGTCACGATACACAATCATGTTCTTGTGAAGAAAGGCCAGTCCCTCAGCAACCTAGTGGACCAAGAAAACACTGTACCTGTTATTGTTAAACGCTAAAAGAGGGCACTTTTCTCCAAAAGATATGTGCATTAAAGCGTTTGCTATCAAAATTTTCTCCTTGTGCTTATACCTTACAAAATTAAACTCGTTATACCTTACAAAATTAAACTTGTCCCAGGGTTTGTATACTATTCTCCAAAAACAATCTCATGTTTTTTTCAGGACTTTCAAAAATCATGTTTACAGAATTCAAAGACCCCAAAACCTAAGAAAGATTAAAACTAAATGAAAATGTTTTGATTGCATCTTCGTCAATCAAAGCGATGTTTTTTTGGTGCTAAAAACTAAAAAGATGAAGAAAGGCAAGACTTAGTTTTCACTGCACATGAAAAAGAAATCGTTTTCCCAGACCTTTAAGTGATCTTCCTTGTTTTCCAGGCCTAGACTCTTCCTTGTTTTTCCAGAACTTACCAGGTTTTCCAGGACCCATACGAACCCCTGCGTTGGAAGGAAGAGGGGGAGGTGGTGGGGGGCAGGACCTGTTAGTCATTCACTACTGTCTTCTACTCACCTGCATTGCAATTCTATGCTGTAGCCCTCGACTCATCAACCGTTCTTTCTTCAACTGACTGCTGAGTGAACCAAGGGGTGCCAGCTCTAACACCAGTGCCCTTGATGGCCTCAAACAGGCGCCGACCAACGAAATTATACTTGGATGACGTAACTTATTAAGAAACGTCACTTCCTGGCGTAACATCCGGTGTGGACTACAATCCTGTGCACTGTGAAACACCTGTTTAAAATATCAATTATAAAAATCGTTACCTTTCAGTTTGTTCTACTTACCGCTCTTTTTGGCAAGTGAGAAAACCCACATAAGAAAAAGTCTTTCCTATTCCTCAAACAAATTAATGTAGTCTCAATTTCGGAACTTCCTGATTCAAGTTGTGGAGATTTGACGTTAACTATCCACCTCAACTGAGATAGGATAAGTGCTAATTATTAAGAGTTAAGATTTGCGTGTAATGATGTTCGGGACTTGAAACTTCTATAGCTTTCTAGTAGGCTTCTCCTTCACAAAATCTCGGTTTGTGAGCATTAACGTGACCACTTAACAACTTTTGTTCTTTAAGCAGGAAGTCTAACCTTAGCAGCAACAGTTTTCTTTGGGTTAGTAATCAAATCCTCTCCATTTCCGTCGTCTTCCTCATCAATCCTGTCCTCACTACTCCGTCGGTATTTGGCTCGATACACGGCCCCGAAGGCGCCATCGCCTAGCATATTTTCAGGGCTCTCATTTAGAATCAGATCATATTCACCAATCAGGAACTGTTCCTCGATGTCAGCAAGTACTACATCGGGTGCCACACGCTGAATTGGAATCGACTCGGCTGTCTTGGGGCAGATAATGTATTCATCATAAGCAGACTCCTGTATACATTCCTCAAGGGTGAAAAAGTGCGCATGTTGGCCATGACATACTACACATGGGACCAGTCTCTTGACCAAAGGAAGACCATGGACTGGATCCACGCCACCTACGGCAGACATGATACATATGAACAAATGCAAGTCAAATTGAAAGTATTTCTAATACCGGAAACAAATATGTGTGATGTTATACTAAAACGGAGATCCGCCATGTTTTCGTATCAAATGATAAACCTGTAATTAGTACTCTTGAACAAAATCTAAAATTTGTTCAAATTTTAGAAAGTCAAATAGAAGTAACAAAAGAATACTCTGATAGTTTAAAAATAAAGGTGGCAAACCCCAAGCTTAACTTCAAAGTCCTTCGGTGTAGAAGCTAGAGCAAAACTGTTTAGATGCAAGAATGAATACGCTTTAAATCAAATCTGCACTTCCACTGCCATTTCAATTTTTTTTTATCAAGCCATTGATCGGGTAGGTAATTTGCGTACTTTTTTCGAAAAATACATTCAGGGACTGAGAATCTTTATTATACTGAGTCCTGTTCACTATAACAACCATATTTGCAAGCGTTGTATTGAGTGTGAATAACCGGAAATCTCAATCATGAATCACGATGAGCAGCGACGTAAGTTAATTAAAAGTATGAAATCTATAATGACTGCTAGAAACTTTGATCTTTCTTTTGGTTTTGCATAGTTCTTACCCACAGGAGGGTAGGTGAGTAGTATGGCTCGGTCTAAGTTTCTGGGAAACGATCTCTCTACCCCTCCCCTGAGCCTAAAGTTAAATGTGAATAATCTAAACCCAAGGGAAGGGTAGGTGAGTAGTTTGCACTTTGCAACAATCTTGAATAATCCTTTCTACTGTTTTTTTTAGTATCAGTAACTTACATAATCCGGGGAACCATTCTTCCAGTAGGGCATCCACGTGATCAACCACGTGACCAAGGATGCTGTAGCCTTGTCTAGAGTGTGGAACTGTTATTTCGATCGTACTGCTCTTGTTGGATATTCGTGATGGCAGAATACGAAAAAACGCATCTCCTGGCCAGTGCACATACATACCATCACACCAATAACGAATCGTTAGCCCCTGAAACGTAACCATCAAGTAGGTACTGAGCAACCTACAAGTTGAATATCCGAAAAGTCTGCAAATCCCAAGCCAAAATTACGACATGGCTCAAAGTTTGAAAATTTCATTTCTTCTAAATAAGTTATAAGAAATAATTTAGAAATACATGACACAAGAAAAGTTGGTGAAAAACTGACGCTTCGGTGCATTTGGCACCATTATGAAGAGTATATATTAAATAAAAGAAATGGTAGCGGTATGCGAAAGCAAGATAATTAGTTAAACACTTTAGCACGATGCACCAAAACGTCGGTGTCTCACTAGTTTTCTTCTAAATAATTTCATGTAAAATCTCAGAAAGTGAATCTACTCAACAAAACGTTAGGCATAGTACTGTAGACAGAAGAAGAAATTCGAGAAAACTTCAGAAACATCACAACTACAGTGTTTGTACTGAAAGGATTGATACAAATGATCAAGCGAAATCTTGGAATAAATTCCTCCGAGCTAAAACAGAACAAATCATGCTGAAAAGCTCTAGGAATAGAGTTTAGAAACTTGTAGTATTTTAGCATTAGCAGTTTGGTTTTCAAGATCATTTTGTTTATTTTGTCTTATAAACATAATAATTTGCTAAACTCGTGTACAGAAAGGGTAGATGTACATGAATAAGTTGACTTGGTTCAAAAAGAACCAAAACTTATAGAACTGCAAATTCACATCACATTTTTTAATATGAATTTACTTAATTTTTACACATTAAGTAAATGTAGTTGTACCTCATTCCTGTCCGTTTCCATGGGCAAACACTTCTTCTTTGCTGGAACCATTGTTCTTAAGAAGTGAAGTAATTGTGCAATGAGTCTCGGCCAGAAACCGGTGGGGACGTAGGCCATCTCGTACTTGCGCTTGATGAAGTCCTCAGACCCGAATCCTGGCAAAGTGATGGAGGGACGCCTTGTGCTCAGTTTGGATGCAATGATGAACTGATTTGGAGAGATAGGTAAGAGAACTCCAAACCCAGCCAGTAGTCTGAAACAGCATAAAACAACAAGAGTTTAAAATACACATGCAACATTTGAATAAGTTTACAGTCAAACCTCTCTAAGACGGACACCTTCAGGACCGACCTTAACTGTCCGTCTTAGAGAGGTGTCTGTCTTATAGAGACTTAAAATACAGTAATGGCTGAGAAAACGCACGGCTTGGAGCAAGATTTGGTGTCCGTTACTGTGTTCTGTACAGTTGAACCCCTCAAGACGGACACCCAAATAAGACAGACACCTATGTAAAATGGACACTAAATCTTGGTCCATGCTGTGCTTTTCCTCAGTCATTTACTGTAATTTAAGTCTCGATAAGCTGGTCACCTCTCTAAGACAGACAGTTAAGGCCGAGGTTTGACTGTATCAATTTGCAACCAGTGAAAGAGAGCAAATCATAAGTTGGACAGAGACTTCAGATGTATATTGAACCAGAAATATCCTAGTACTATTTAAAATATCGATATCAGAGTGGATCCCCAGCACCAGAAGAAATCTGAAAAGCAATCAAGACAATGAAAAACGAAAAGACTCCCGATGCAGACAGAGTTTGCATGGAAATGTTAGACTAACAGCTGCCAAGTTAGCCTAGTTGGTAAGGTGCCAGTTTTTCGTGGAAGTCGAGGTTTGATTCCAAGTGTCGGATCTTCACTTAGCATCTTCAAATAACTGAGAAGGTGCTGCCTTTTGTATAACATTTGCAAACGGTTTGACCTTTGCGTCTTGTTGGATAATGAAAGGAAATGGATGGACATGCACATCTACTTTGGAGAATTTAGCGACATGTATTAGACGCATTTAGAGAGTTCCACAACAGTAGCAGCCACGTTTCGGGGAAGTTATAGTGTCCTAAAGTAGCTTACCGGAGGAACTGAGGAATCATTGACGGCGGAAGTTTAACATTTCCTTTGTCACTTTCCAGCAGACTGTTGACGTCACTTCTTTGCACTACGCCATCAACAACTGGACAATGTTTGCTGTCACGTGGAGCAATTACTTTGGCAATCAGCTGACCCAGCCATTCTGGGTTTACAAAGAAGAGGTCGTCTAGCTGCATCACCGGGTCGTCCAGGTGCACAATAACCCCTGCATAACATAAAAGACAAACCTGTATCAAGGAAACGGTTGTTTCTGCCTGGTATAGACCCTTTTCACGTGAAAAATATATTGAGCATATCAAGAAACTGTGGCCAGCACAACATTCTGCACATCGGTGCAGAACAGCAAAATTTCGTAAACATTTCCCAAAAGTTAATGCAGATTTGAAGTTTTGAAACTTGATTTTCTGCCCTTATTATTGCAGAGAAATGTACGGGAAAAACATGGAAACGAGGGTGGACGGGCATCACATTACCTTTCATTGGTAAATTATCCAGTTTCAAACCTTCGTATCTCCGTCAAATTGCGGCCAATCTTTATGAGACTTTGTAGGTCTTTACTATTATTGTGCTGAAATTGACTCTGAAACTAAACTGTTTAGATTTCTATGCCATGCTAGCATACAGAGAATACTTCATTGAAAGTGCGTGCGTACGTATCATAAAATAAACGAGAAACAAGTGAATAAAACAAGTACGTGCGCCCTTTTAAACGGTGCTTTCTGTTTATGAATTTGAAGATTCCCTGTTTAGTTTTTAAGGTGTCACATAATTTTTAAAGAAAAAATCGTTTTATAGGCATTCTAATCCGAAAACAAAAAGCTAACTTTTGAAGATATACGGTAAAATAACATAATGTTTTGAAATACAATTAGCAAAAGAAAAAATTATAGCTCACTGATTTCTGTAGTGAATACTAGCAAATCGTGGCGCCCAATGATTTTTCGCACTAAAAAAACAATTCCAACCATCTGCAAGCAGGCTACGAGTAAACTTGTATTCATTAAACGTGCTAGCTCTGAAGTTAATATATAATTGAAAAAAAAAACAGGCCAGAACCAAGCTTTTATACTAGGGTTTATTCGTATGTAGTTAAGTTTGTGAGAATTGCGGGAATAAAACCTGTATTTTTGTATGTATAGACAAACATAAGTAGGACAGAACGCTCCTGTTTTTCCCAAACTATGTAAAGACTGGCTTGAGTGACAAACTGCCGTGTTTCGGTGTCATTCCTCGGAAAATGTTCGTTTTGTTTTGTTTCTGTGTGTGCAAGTTTGAATCAGATTCCTCGACCTTCACATTTCTATATCTTTATGCAAGCTGCAAACCCGGACAAAATAAAATGAAAAACCCAACCCCACTCCCCTGAATGACATTGTCGGAAAATTTTCAAGTGAAACTTCAGTTTGTATGCCCAGAAAAACTGCAACGTTGAATAGGTTGTGAGGGGAAATGGCCCTTAAAATTTGGCCGGGGATGTGCACCTGAATCTGTTAACCATCTTTGATTATTCCAGGTGTCAGTTACTCCCTTATAATTTATCTAAAACTTATAAAATTTCAACTGTGTTTATCTTATTATAGTTTCTTTTTTTGTTTAATTATTCACTGCTGTAGATATATTTCTGTAAATGGTTGGATTAAAATAAAATAAATTAAATGTGTGCTGCTTTTTAAACATGGCAGAACAGTATGATTCAACAACTAGAGTTCACCTGCATCATGGAGAAACTTCACAGCTTGGTTCATTTCCTCGTCGTCCATCAGAACCACTCTTTCCTTCATCAACTGCTGTACATCTGCCTTTCTCAAAACAGGCAATCCATCGCTTTGCCTTAACTGTGCCTTTTCCAGGAAGATGTCCTGTAGGCGCACAAAGTTTTGTGGTATCCGAGTACCCACCAAGGTGTGACCAACACACTTGCAACTGACGATGACGTCCATCACTTTGTTCCTTAGCAACTTGACCCCAGGACTCTCGTGTTGGGCATCCAGCACGATGTGACCTCTAATTTCTGGAAAGCCTGGGTTCGAGCATAGTTTCTTTGCCGTTTCTTTTATGCTCTTCAGCAGCGAGTCGTTGCGCTCACGAGGAACCTTTTAATAATGAGTAACAGTAATAATAGTTTATTAACAAATAAAATACATAGCAGTTGTGGGATTGAATCGCCCGTTTTAAATAAGTAACAAACCTTAAGACAAATAATGTATTTAAAAAATAGGCCTTATGCATATTTACATCAAGCACTCTCAAGCCTCGATTCAAAACAAGATAGTAATTCAGTGTTATGTTGTTCACACTGCATGTAGGTGTGGTAATTTTTAAATTGCTGTGTAAATTTACATGTCTTGCACTCCTTTTTACAAAAAAAAACATTTTTATAGTAATGAGAATCTGCTTTTTTCTTCAAATAGGATTCTTACAGTGCTACTGTAATGTACTAAATAAATATGATTTTTGAAAATAAGAACCTGTTTACACTTTTAAGGCTAAATAGGTTCTTGTTTAAGGGGGTTATAAAATCCAAGTTTTGTGCCCCGTTCACACCAGACCTTAAACATGGTTGAAACGCGTTTAGTTAAACAGGGTATCCGTTCACACTGCACGCGCGTGTAACTAAACTGGGTTTAAACATTGTTTAAAGTGTCTCGGGTAGGTAGTTTTAAGGTTGTTTAAAAAAGGCGGCCAAACGCCGACGGTCGTGGTATCGGGACGTCAGTAGTCTTGAATGTTTGGGGAAACGAAAACACCCCATTACGCCTAACATGTAACGGGAAATAAAAAACAAAATTTCCATTCAAAGGCGCCAGGCTATGAATAATGAACTAGAGACGAAGCGTGCAAAAACATAATACACACACTGGTATATCCACCTAACCGCCGTTACAAGATGGCTGTTCACAGCCATCAAAGTACCTTTTTTGACGAGGTGGACAATATTCTTGGCAACAAACCTTACTTCAGACCCGCCATAATTGGTGCGAATGGGGCATGAAAAACAATCATTGCCATGTAGTGCAAAATTATTACAGAGCTCATTGTATCATTTTGATTGTATTCAGGGTTTGTAGACCTTTAGAATTTCAAATGTCCAGAGTTTTCCAGGACTCTTGTTTCGTTTTTCCAGGGCTTTTCTATGGTTCTCTAAACCCGGAATTAAAATAACGTTCCGAATCACTTGTTTAAACAACGTTTTAGTAGTTAATGCCGTAAAAATTCGTATTTATTACAGATCGTAAAGTGCCCATAACCTTTCGTTTTTGTTTTCTTATCTAGAAGTACTCATCTTAAAATGAACACTTCCGAAAAAAATTTTTGATTTGACAAACTTTAACTCGACATTTCTTTGATCAACCCTTGTCGCTGATCATAAGGATGACAGGCTCACTGTGACGTAGATTAAGGAATTTGCATCTCCGTCGCATCAAAATAAAACTAATTCTGTTAGATGAGGAAAGTTTTAAAGTAGCAGACAGCGAAAATCAAGCTGCAATACATCTTTTTGGCACTTTTCCACCCCACGGTTGCTGTTATACGAGGAGCAGTGTTCCTTAATCTACGTCATATTGACGCCACGTCCTTAATCTACGTCACCTTGACTCGGCACTTGTTGTACCAAAATAGCAGCGATTTTCATGGTGTTTAAAGACTAGTAAAACGTTCGCGTTTTGTTCAAAACAAACTTTTTTTTTGCGAAATGTTCTTTTTAAGATACATAATTTTAGATAAGAAAACAAAAAAACGAAAGGTTATGGGCACTTTAATGTAATACCGACATGCAACAAATAAGTCTAAAATCTTAATTTTTACTTGACTCCCAACAAGAACCCATACTTTTCATGTTATCAGTTTAGGAGAATGTTGCTTTTCATCTTCAGAAGCTATCAATTGCGTAAGGAGAAGTCAGCTATTGAAAACTGCCTTCATTACCTTGTCGTGGTGAGTGCCAACAAGTATCACAGGCGCCCCAGGTGCGCACGCCTGAATATTTAGAAGCCACGGCTTCAGATTGGCAATCTCTTCTGGTCCCTTGGTTACATCATAAACTGCCAAGTACAGAGCTCTTGTAGACATCAGGCACTGGAATAAACCGTTCAGCTCCTCGTGTCCCTTAAAGTCCCACACACTTATAGTGTAGTTGACACACTTCTTATGGCAGTGCTTACATCGCGCTTTTGTGTCACGCAATATCCAATCACGTACTGTCACGTTACCATCACTTGTATGTTTTTCCTTCAACAGCAAATTTCGTATTGCTGTCTTCCCTCGACCACTCATACCAACCAAAACCAATTTCATCCGGTAATACGGCACAGAATTTCTTAATCTTGAGTGCAAATAGCCAATCAAATCTTTAGTCTTGCTCTCCAGGACAGATGTTTCTAGGTCCAACTTTAACCCATCTAGCTGCAGTTCGAAAAGGTTTGTCAATTGTCCCATTTCGTCTGGAAGGCAAGTGATGTTTGGGTTGTGACCAAGGCTGAGGGATGTTAAGGAGGTGAAACAGCCGATACCGGCCGGAACTCGCTTCAGATTGTTATGGCTAAGATTGAGTCGTTCAAGGTTGGCGAATTTTTCAATCCCTTCCTTCAGCGGAAACTTCTTAATCTTATTGTGGGACAGGTTTAGCTCCTTCAGGTGTGTTGACTGCCAAGCCATTGGCTCTGGAAGAACTGTCAGCCCTAAAAATGCAAAAGGTGCGTAAATCAATACAAAGATAATTAAGAAGTTAATAATAGTTGCCAACTGTAAGAAGTTTAGGTAGAATGCTGGTAAAATAGAAAGCACGGATGTACTGATAAACATATCAGAAACACATAGTTGGAAAACGAAGCTACGAACTTCCATGAGTTTTCCATGACCAAGTTACATTTTCCATGACTGTTGAATTTTACGAAACCAAAGAATTTACTCACTTATACTCAAGTTTAAATGCCAATTACACCTTCTGAACACTGAAAGACTGTGTAATGTTCCTAAATTTCGAGCAAAACACTTAAATCTGTTAATTTAGAACAAATATAGCATATAATTTAAAATTTTAAGAGCATCCGTTTTGTTTACCAAAACCATAAGTGATAAAATTTCTAACTTTTGCATGAATTTGGTTGGTCATTTCTCGAAATTCCGTGACCTTTCCACGCTAGGAAAATGCATTTTCAAACTCCATGACTTTTCATGACCGTGTGAACCCTGAGAATAATACACATCCTACAAGCAAGGGAAAAACGACAACTGTTGTCACTATTGTGCTTTACACAGCAGTAACATGCAACAGGACATGCTTGTAAATAATTCCACATGCCATATTTGCTGTAGTAAAGCAAATAAAAAATCCTTTGAGCTTGAGCTTTTTTAAGGACTTCTACGATAATTAAACAAGATTTTCAAGACCGAAATGTCAAAAAATAATGGCGCTCATGCAAGAATCTTGGTAATGCTTAATTTTAAGCTCTTTAAATCTTAAGGAAACGTAGACTTGATCAATCTAATAGTGATGAAAACAATCGAGCCACAGTTTACGGACTGGTTAGGAAAGCCGACAAACCTCAAAATGGAAAAACAAAGATTATACAAAGATGCTTTGTTTTATGTTGAACGAACCGTGACCCTGCACGTTCTTTGTTTCAGATGTTAGTGAGAATATTTTGACTGGCTATTTGTTGATTTGCATTTCAAAAGCTTTTGTGTTTTCCACAATTTTGTGCACGGTCAAGACCAGAAAACAAAAGAAAATGGCGAACAAAGACATATAACAATGGTTTCCTAACCAGACCGTATATATTAACTTTGATCAAACGTTAAAAAAACTTTTATTACTTGCAAGTCTTCAAAGTCTCAGGAGTTTTGCAGACTTGTTGAGGTCTTAAAAATCTCAAGAACTTTTAAAGGGAAAACTCTAAGACTAATAAATTTATGAAGATATTTCAATTCCCCAACTTGATATTCTTTTGGACAATCTTTTATCTTCAACGGTTACATTTTTTATAAATTCTTATCTTATAACGAAATTATTTTTTCTGTATGACTTCTATAGGGGGGAGTGAGACGTTGATTAATTAGCAAGAGCTTAAAAAACGGTTACTCACCATTACTCGAGATATCCAGCACCTGAAGATTTGGCAAGCTCAATATAAACCGAGGAATGTAAAAAGGCGCCTTGTCTACTAGTGAATTCTGTGCAACTCGCACCTTGCACAGTTTTGGGAAAGCTGTTGCATCCATCTCTGGAAGGAACTTAAGTGAGTTACATGATGCATGCAACTTTTCAAGACAGTGACATTCCGATAAGAAGTTTTCAGGAAGTTCTTTCAGCCTGTTGTTTGAGATATCTAATGTTTTAAGGCGGCACAGATGAATAGAGGATGTGGGAAGGCGCTGAAGTTGGTTATCAGCTAGTGACAAAGACGTCACGCCAGGAAGAATTTCGTAGAACCATTCTGGAAACCTTCCTAAGGAGTTGTGAGAGAGATCCAAGTGTTCTAGCGATATAGAGGTGAAGGTATGCGATTGTGGTTTGTGAAGGGCATCGATGTTGTTGTGAGATAGGTCTAGAAAACTAAGATGGCCGTTTTGAAGGAAACAAAACGGGAAACTATCAAGTTCATTGTGTCTCAAACACACGTGTCTCAGTCGTGGCATCGCTTCGCAAAGTTTTGACGGGAAGTACTTCAAGTTGTTTTGACTAAGGTCAAGTTTCTCGACATTGCTAAGATGCAGCAGAAGCAAGTGGCTAGCCTTGGCCAAATCCTGTAGGTCCATGATTGCGTTGCTAGAAAAATCAATGAGCTTAACTTTAGCTGTTGGGACATTCACGTATTGACTCGTTTTTCGTTTTCTGTTTGTAGGTGAACTTCTGGAAATGGATCTTGGTCTTGGTCTTGTACTTGATTCTGCACTTCCAGAACTAGATAATACGTCACAGCTCCTAGCTCGCTCCCGTGTCTGTCGTGACAAAGGGGTGAAGTTACACAAGAAGCTATTGTTTGGCATCTGGAATGGTGGGGAGAGTGGGCTTAAGTTTGCTAATCTTGGAGATTTTCTTGGAGTTTCTCCGGTACTTTCCGAATCTGAATCTGGAGCATCATAGAAGGCATCATCAAACGACAGAGAGCTCCTTGTTGATCTTAGTCCAGAATCTGACCATGCTCTTTGTTTTGAAGAGCTTTCTGTCTCAGTAAAAGATCCCCTACTTGCCAGTCCTGTATAAAGAAAGAAGCTGCTCTGACTTCGATTAGGACTTGTAGTGGTGCATCCCTTAATGCTCCTTGGCAACAGAATCCTGCCTGATCTAAAGGAGGGCGAGACGACACGGGGGTCATACGGGCTGTATGGGAAGGATGCACCACTTTTGCTCTCAGCACGAGGTAAAAAGACGTCGGTAAGTTCATAAGCATAACGCTGGCTACCACCATTTTCATCTGTTTCACTCAACGACGAGGCATTTCCTTCTTCCGCTATGGTTTCGTCTAACTTGTGTTGAAGAGAATCCCGGCTAACTAAAGTTTCTTGACCAGGCCTTGAACCAACTCTCAACAAATATTCCTGGTCTTGAAGAGACCCACTCAAGCTGGTAATACTACTGATAAGTTCACCACGATTTCGCCTCATTTCTTTCCCTCTTATCAGCAGATCTGACCATTGGTGGCTTCTTTCTTTCCGTGGAGAACCGTAGTTATCTCCTAGGAGTGCTGGGGAGATCCACTCAGGATGAACTGCTCCAAGATTCAGGCCGCTCCACACGAGACATCCTGCTTCTTTATCAAGCCCAAGGTGTTGCAAGAGAAGACCCACCAAGCGATGGTGTTCCATTTCTAGACACAGCCTGTCAAGCAAAGTTCAGAAGAAATTTTTAAGAGAAAGATTATAGTTACACCAATCCAAATCTATCTGATGCCTTTAAAGTTGATATTTTCAAACCTAAAGTACAACAAGACAAAATCAGCTGATTCACATGAAACGACACATGCTGCAAGATTGTCAAGCCATGAGATTCTCCACAGGCAGGTAGAAAGAAACTTGAAAATAATTGTTTGAAAATGTTAACATGCAAACAAAACAACGTCAACAAAAATGCTGTTTTATTTTCAAACTTACAGAAAACCAATGTCTCAGTGAATCAAGCCGTGAGCGGTCGGAATCGGGATCCGCATAACTGGGTTCAAATATTCTTTTAACTAAAACCAATTTTAAACAAACTTTTTTTATAATTTAAAAGCCCAGTTATTTTTTAAAAAACAAAAGGCTTAACACGGCTAAGTTCTAACACTGTTGGTAAATACCCTGTCCCAACCCCATACCCTAACAAACTTAAAAAAGAAATTTTCGAGAAACTAACTGAAGAACGAGATCTTAGGGGGGAACCTGGAACTACATAACCATACCTTAAGGCACTTTGTACATCTGTTATTCCTTGAGTTAGTAGGAATTTAACCATCTCTTCTCGATTGTTCATGCATGCGAAACACAAAGGAGTATTGTATCCTTCACCTGCATTCACGTCGGCTCCAACACGGATAAGACATTCTGCACCACACACTAAACCACTTGCACAGGCTGTTAGCAACATCCGGGGCTTAAGATCCCGCACACAGCCAAGAAACCAAAGACACTCGCTGGCTAGATCACACACCTACATAAACACACAAACCAAGAAGGTTGTTCAGTAAGTTAAGGTGCCAATAACCTTTCTTTTTTTGTTTATATAAATATCTAAAAGTACGTATCTTAAAATGAACGTTTCAGAATAATACATTTAATATGAACAAAGTGCGAATGTTTTAACGGTCTTCAAAGTTAATTAAATCGCCGCCATTTTGGTACATCAAATGCTGAGTCAAAGGGCGTGACATCAATATGACGTAGGTTAAGGAACTTGCTCCTTGTACGGCCAAAACAGTGGAATGACAAAATGCCAGAAAGACGTATTTAAGCTTCATTTTCGCTGTTTCTTTATAATTTTCCTCCTCCGACAGAACTACTGTTATTTTGAAGGAATGAGACGCAAATTCCTTAGTTCTACGTCCCATTGAGCCTGCCATCTTTTTTATCACAGTGAGCCTATCATCCTTACAGGATGTCAAGTGCCATATTACTTGCCAAAAAAATAGGAAAATAGGAATGAAAATGCTGAAAAATAGGAACAAATAGGAACCTTCTCCTTAAAATAGGAAAAAAAAGGAACATTTCTGTAACTTGCACTCTGACATCCACCGATTTGTAATGAAGTGAAACCAGCATTTGTAGCTTATTTCCATGCCCACTGCTAAATCCATAAATGTTCTATCCTTATATCAACGAGCAGCAAAGAAATCTATGAATCTTTACATTGCATATCAATCCATGCATGTGCATCAACAAAACATAGTTCTCGGAAAACAAGACACAACTTCAACTATACAGGTATAACATCATCCGTCACAAAAGTGACAGCTCTCAACTCAATTTCTCAGATTTTTTGCTGGTAGCTGTGCTGACGTGATTGCCTTTTGAAAAAGCTTGTGTTGCAGTGACCAAGGACTTCCACTCCTCACAACTGCTGCACTGCCTGTTATTGCTTGTTCCTTGCAGTGTCAAGCATAATACAGTTGCAACACTCTGCCTAATCACAGTTGACGCTAAAAGAGCATCATGGAATTTGAAGGTTGCGTCACTTAGTAACTTATCTGCAGCTTTTAAATCTTCTCTTGCTTTCTTCTCGTCCTTTAAAATATCCGCTTCCTTCTGTGCCAAAGAACTCCTGGAATTAAACAACTTCTTCTCTTTCTTCAGTCTTTCTTCTTCCTGTTTCTTTCTCTTCTAAAGTTTCTTCTAACTCCTCTTTCTTCTCTTCTTTTTCTTGGTCTTATCTTGAATTTTACGCCGAGTGTGCCAAACGTACAGATTTCCTCCTTTCTTTGGTGACAGGGATCTTCTCTGGTCTGCAGTTTAATGGGTCGTGGAACTTTAGCAAATCCTTTAGGAGCAGCAAGCCGACAATGGTCTGCTCCCCAAGTCTTGATCTTTCCTTCATTACAACTCTGGCGCTCACTGAAAGGCTGCATTCAGAGTCGGCATTTGCCTAGGCCAAAACAAGGCATGACTTGACCAGATGGGGAAGTAGTTGATAACGGGCATTACCTTCAACATATGCCAGCAAAACACAGTGTTCCAATAAAGGTCAACTCTCTGGTCGGTATCTATGTTTGATATGCCACCTTCGTTCTGGTAGAGCTTCCACTCATCCAAGACTGCAGCAGTGTCGAATTCTGGTAACAGTTTCTTTGAAAGATTCTGGATGGAGATGGTTGTAGACTTACGTTTTCTCTTTAAAGAGTTTAGGCAGCCTAGATCCTTGAGAACCCTGTAGTTAAGATGTAATTTATGATATGGCTGCCCCCCAAAACGCACACATGCCAAGGAGTGCTGCTTTCTTTCTGTCGGGCTTCAGCAGTGCCAAATACTTCCTTGTGTTTTCACCTAAAATAAGTTCACCGTCAGGAAGTGATCCTTGATATATTAGCGTGAGACAGTTTGCAGTGCCGAACCGCGTACATCTTTCAGTTGATCTGACAGAACAAATCTTCTCATTAACTTCAAAAGGATCAAGCGCATTGCATCATTGCATCATACACCACATGTACGTTTGGACTACTTGTCTGCAACACAGTTAGGAACTCTTCAAAGACGGGGACAGTGCTTCTTAGAAACTCCAACATAAATCTTGTCACATTCCATTCACCTGTGGCTAGTAGTGCTGCTGCCCGCTTGAAGTTGATGCTTTTCGGTTTCCTTGTCTTAACTTTCTCAAGATCCTTGATAAACTGACAGACGGCAAATGGCAGGGCCAATGCTTAGCAAGCGAACTTCTGTGTGCTGCTGGAAGGTCTCAATATCAGCTCCTACTTAGTTGGTCTGCAGTTTGCTAGTAGTCTTCTCTCCTCGCAGCACTGTACTTGGAGATTAAAATCCAAGCATAGCTGATCGATGTCTTTGTCATACATTCGAAGACTTTACCAAAACCGTCATGTATGACTTGCAGAACACAGCTTCCGAGATTGAAAAATCCTTCGAGCTGTGGAGACTCGTCTTTGATAGTTTGTTCGATCTTGCTCGTGATTGCCTTATTTACATGAGGTCCATCTCACATGTGTGATAAGTTTGTCCACATGAATGTTGTCCTCATGGAACTGCTTGATCGTTCTTGACACTGTTCTGTCAACTTAGCATGTCCAAAAAACAGATAAGTATAGAATGTTACAATAGCTTCATTGTGAGTAGGCAACCAGTAATGGAGGGTCAGATCCATTTGCTTCTTTACCTGTTCTGTCCTTGTTTCATCAACGTGCATGCTAAATGGCAAATCTCACTTGTTAACATTATTAACAACTTGCTTTCGTAAATACGAAGCCAAACCTTCAGCAAGAATGTACGAAGAAGATGTTCTGCTAAGATTAACCCCACAGAACCTTGCTATCCGGAAACATACTCTGAAAGGTATCTCCAATATGATCAGTTGAACGTAGGCCGATGTTAGAAACTGCCTCCTTTGCTACTTTTGGCAAAAAAAGGCCATAAACTTGCTATCTTGCAACTATGACTTTTACCCGAGCAACTGATGCTTCTAATTCGGACGCCTCTCTTAACTTTTGGGGAAAAAATGTGAAAAACGAACAAACTGCTGAAAATTAGGATAAAATAGCAATGTCAGTGCAAAATAGGAAAAAATAGAAGTTTTTCAGAAAGTAGGAAAAAATAGGTCATTTCGACACCCTGTCCTTATGATCTGCGACAAGGGTTGACCAAATAAATGTAGAAATAAAAGTTTAGTAAAAAAACTCGCGTTTTGTTTTATTTAAATAAAAAAATGCGTGGATGTTCATTTTAGAGTATGTATTTTCAGATAGGAAAAAAAATAAAAAGTTTTCAGCACTTTCGCCTTTCGGCCCCTTATACTATGGTTCCATAAAATATTGGAAATTGATTGATTTAGATAAGTGGTATTTATCGTTAAAAGCGGTATTTCAAGCGCTTCAGAGTGGTATTTCAAAATCACTACGGCAACCATTGCTTTCTTCCTAGAAAATGGCGTCAAATCTTTTGCAAGCCACTTGGTTAAAAAATTTAAAGCATTATAGCTGATAGTGTTAAAAGCAAGAACAAGGTCGAAGAATGTCAGTTTTAGTCAAAATGTTTTTAACACAGGGGTAAGCTAAGCGTGGTAACACTCCTTTCCTGTTAATAAGTAACAAGTTTTTGTTTGAATTGCAAAGCTGTTTCCTGCCGACAACTGTTGCACTTTTTTCATTCAAATGAACTTTGACGAACTTCGAAAATGGAAAACATTGTCTGAAAATGAAAAAATTGGCAGTCAATGAAGATAACTTTCTCTCATAAAATGTCAGTAAGAAAGAATAATTTCACAAACAAGGATTTGCTAAGGTTCATCGTTGCCAAAATAGCTCATTTAACTCAATGAAAACAAAATTGTAAACTCTGTGACTGTGGCAATGTGCCAACTGCTGCTACTGACACGGCACTGTTTTGTTCTATAAAAATGATAATGGTTTGTTAGTAATTTTTTTGCCATAAACTATACTATAAAAAAATAGCAAGTTTTATATGTGATATTTGGTTTAAAAACCACTCGTGGTGTTTTAAGATTTTGAAAAAATTACTCATGGTATTTATGTATGCCAAATACCAATAAAAAACACGCTAGTACCTACATACAAATACGTCAAATGGCATATTGCTATCTAATAAAAGAAAAAGAAATATTAGGAATTTGACATAACTGCAGCTTTGATTCATTTTTACCTGACTATCAGCTGGAAAGTTTTGCAGGATGCAAAACAACCGCTCATGAGCATAACTGTTCACAAGCGCCTCACTCTTGCCAGCATCGATCTGTGCAATCACATGCAATGCAACACAGGCTTCAATTTGCACTCGCTCATCCTCGGCATGAAAACACATCGCCTCTGTTACCCTTTTAGCAACTGACTGACATTCCCTATCTGATAGTAAGTTGGCGAGAACCTGCAAAAATATCAAGTTACAGTATGACAACGCAACCCTGCAGTCTGCCCAGTTTGTCAACTGAACATAGCTAAATCCTTTCTCGATCCTAAGTGGCTCAAGGGGCTGGCGCTTACCTTCGGTTTCTGTAGTGTTAAGCGGATAAGAGTCTTTGACTCCTTCGGGACAGGACGCTAATCTATCGCAGGTTAGCTCCCAGCAGAAACTGGTACTCATTTATACAGCTGAGTTGACAGGAGCAAGTCAGGTAAACTGTCTTGCTCAAGGACATAACACAGTGGTCTGACTGCGGCTCAAACACGTGACCCTAGGATTACGAGTCGAACACGCTAACCGCTCGGCCACTGAACAGCCGTTTATCAACATATCTTTACTTAACTGTCTTTACACCAGCAAATGTAAATCAACCCAAAAAGTTGGTAGTTGATGAAGGGCTAACACTCGAGACAGCAGCACCTTTAAAATTTCCTACGGCAACGATTAAAAATATAAACTTTTTGGATTGGTCAAATCTGGCTATCGTACCTACCGTAAACACTTTAATAAGCCCCTCCTTTCTAATAAGCCCCCTTATAGAGCTTAAAATTTTAAAAAAGCCCCCCCCCCTTCTCTAATAATCCCCCCTTCCAACATAAGGACGATGGAGCTAAACATAAGGCGTCCTGCATGTAACAAAAGAACATTCTGGCAATGATTATATTTTTTTTGGTTTTGTAAAGTGCTGATTTTAACGCCAGAGGAACATAGAGTTTTTAGTTTCTTTTGGTAGCCAGACTTCATGTTATGTTTCTGTCTTTGGCTATGGATAACTTTTAAGTAAGTCCCCCCTCTCTAATAAGCCTCTCGTCTGGAGGGTCTAAATATAAATAAGCGCCCTGGGGGCTTATAAGAGCGTTTATGGTAATTACTGATGCAATGAACAGTTTTTACAAAAACTAATTCAGTGTCTTTGCATCACTAAAGCAAAACACTATGAAAAGCTGAAAGGCAAAATCTAATGAAAAAGGAAGAGGCTTGGCCATAGAAAAACAGAAACTGATCAGTCTTGCTGAAAATTAAAATTCACATAGAAATAAAAGTTTTTACCACCCAAAGTTTGAATTTAAAGACAGAGATGGCTTCCATTTTGCGAAGGATGGTTTGTACTGATGACCCAAGCCACATGGCAGATAAAAGGAAGAGAAAAGCAAAAGGGGATGTGTGTCTGGTGGCTCCAATAACTATGACTAATTGTCCAAACAATTTGTCTACCATGGGAATATCTATGCTTCTGTACCAATTACTGGAACAATTTCGCATTTCATTGCTTGTAAACTCATCCCAGTCCCTGGACCCAGTGTTTTTTTTATGTTTCACTCACTTTAGATGGTAAAAAGCTAATTTTTTCTCTCTATAACATCATTTGGTTTAGGCCATTTCCAAAGTAGACAAGCAACAAATCTGAGGAAAAAAATAACTTCATCTGGCACTCTAAACTGGCTCCCTTACCTGAATTAACACGCAAGCTTTTTGTTGGATTGTGGCTACAGATTTATGCTCCTCCATGACTTCCAGAATTGTTTGAATTACACCTGCATCAACAAGAAGCTGAGGAGTTTCTTCGGCAGCTAAAAGTGCACCTTTTGACAAAGAAAGTAATAAATTAACAAAAGTATACAAAATGAACCTTTCCAAGCAGCATCAACTTTCTTTTCTGAGTTATTAGAAAACAACAACTACCTTAAAAAGAAGAAATTTTGAGGGGGACTGAAAAACTTTATAACAAAATTTTGTAGAGCTCTTGGAAACACGAATTTTGATTGTTTAATAAACTCCAAGAAAAGTCTACTGTAAAATCTAAGATACAATCACGAGTATTTCTTTACTCTTCAGTATACTTCATTTTATCTAGTGCTTGTAGTAATAGCAAAACTGTTACTTAATGAGGAAACAAGTAACGTGAAAGCCATACCCCAACAGCAAAAAATCTTGACAGTATTAGTTTTAAAACCATAAGAATGGATTGATGGGGAAGGGGAGGTGGCCCAAAAAGGAGCCCCTTTTTTGTTTGACTTTATACTGTCTTTGTTTTTCAAGTTAATCCGCGTTTAGCCCAACCAAGTCTATCTTGAAACATCTATTTTCTCCTAACATACCTCATGCAATATAAGGCATTTAGTAAAGATAAAATGGGAACTGATAAAAAATAGAATTGAACTACTATCAGAGCTAAAAAACAAATTTTTCTTTTAAAACTGGCAACATGAAAAGTATAGGTTTCTGTTGGGGAAGTTTAACAATACATCATTTCATGGTGTATAATCTCTGAAAAGTTTAACGGCGACTTTTTGTTGATTTTATGGGTCAACTTTTAACTAAAATATTCATAATTTTATGTAATATGGGAAATGCTCTGTTCACGATGCATCTGACTCGAAAAAAAATTGTACTGACTCTCTCTAATATTGTATGCTAGCAACTTACCCAATGCTTCAAATGCCATTTCCACCAAAAGAACATTGTTCAAGAAAGATCTGATGCAGTTTAACACATGCAGATGTATCAGTTCCACAGCACACTGGTGCCGCACCAGCGGTATATCCGTTGACCAGCATGCAATCAAGCCGATGGCTTCCTGCTGTACATGAGGATTCTCAGGGAAAGAAAGGAGGCACTTGATCACTTCTTCGAATATGTTGCTTGTGATAAGAATGTCCTTGCTGGATGCATTGCCAACACACATAAGGCGCAAGGCATTGCAGCACCACTGCTGCATCAATGCAACATCAGGATGAAGTTGCATAAGCTTTTGAAGTGATAAGTAAACTCCTTTGGCTATGAATGCCTGTCATTATAAAAATATGGGAGATATTAGGTATAATATGAAAACTTTTATGTACAGAGAGAATTGTTGATCTAACATTGATCAATCTATGAATAAGCTACGTCCTTCGCAATTCAGTCCATGACTGCAAGTAAGGGCAATTAGTTTGCTAGATAAAAATTTTAGTATTAATGAAAGATACTTTCTTAAGCCTTGTTCACACAACCAGCTGAAACTTGTGTAAAACTCTAAGTTGGTCATACAATTGTAGTTTTTTTTGTCTTTTTGAAACTTCCACCTGAAAATGAGGTCTATAATTATAATTCATTAATACCCCCTTTGCTTGTTACACTGCATCACACAATCAACAAGAATCCACAAGAGTGGAGAGAATCTCTTTTCCTTTAACCCAGATAGCAACACAAATGGTGCAATCAAGATTAACCAAAATCTAACTGTGTAAAAAATGTTAGACCCCCAAAACTGAGCAATTTTCAATTTCAGTATTTGTTGTTTCATAAGCACCAAAACGACCTGATCACAAGAAATCTTTAGAACGTCACATCAAACAACCTATTTTTCCTGCACATGAACTTTTCATGGAACTGTCAAAACTTTCACAACATGAACTTTTTACTGCACTTAATGTTCATTATGCACAATTATTAATGTTAGAAAAGGAACTTGTGTGCTGTAAAAGTAAATTTATTTTCACAACATGAACTTTTTGCTGCACTTAATTTTCAATGTGCACAATTTATGATACAAAAAGGACCTTGTGTGTTGTAAAAAAATAAAATTTTGCATAAAGCAAGCAAACATCAAAAGCTGATTCTGTCACTTACATCCTGAATTATGTCAGAGCACTTAGAAATACAGGACATTGTCTGACAAGCCAACTGACACACATCCACATCATCTGGATAAAGCATTACTGTTGCCATGACACTACTGTGAAGTGGAACACGGTTGATGTCTTCACTAATATCGGGGTCACCGATCACTTCACATAAAGCTGGACAAAACTCAATCAGCTTCAAAATGCATTGACAAGCCAACTTCTGGATTTCAGGTTGATCCCCATGGGTTGCCATAGCAATATAGGTGTCTTGTAGCCAGTGCCGTTGTTTAATCCCTGCAGAAAGGTTTCAAATTTAAAACATCTAAACACTTTTAAAAACTGTTGGCTTAAAAAATCTTCTGTTAAACCAGTGTTCGGTTTATAAACAAAAGAGATTGGGTTTACACAATTTGTACATGTTTAATTGACACTGCTGGCTTACAATTTAATCCAATTTAACTAGACACACAAAATGCATGAGCTTTGGCTTTTCTTTAGGTCTTAGTTTGATCATAAATTTAGCTCCGGAAAGAAAATAAAAAAAATTCCTTGAAACAAAAAAAAATCTGTGCGAGATTTATAAACTATTTCCTATTCTCAGAGGAAAGAAACCGCAGCAATATTTTAAGGTAAACAATTGAAATGACGTGACTGTCTTGCCAGGCATACTTGTCTGTCAGTGTTTAATACTTGTTTACAGTCACATACTGCTAAATTTTGTTTACAAGTATTAGTCGCAGACAGAGGAAAGAAACTGCAACAATATTTTAAAGTAAGTAATTGAAATCAAGTGACTGTCGTGCCAGGTGTGCATACTTTTCTGTCAGTGTTTAATACTTGTTTACAGTCACATACTGCTAAATTTTGTTTACAAGTTATTAGTCGCAGACAGAAAAGTATGTCTGGCAACACAGTCAGATACTGCTAGATTTTGTTCACAAGTATTAGTCACAGAAAGGAAAGTACACCTATGTCTGACAACAAAGTCAGGTACCACTAAATTTTGTTTACAAGTATTTGTTACTGACAGAAAAACATGTCCAGCGACAATCAGGTACTGCTAAATCTTGTCTACAAGTATTAGTCACAGACAGGCAAGTATGTCCAGTGAGACAGTCAAATACTGCTAAATTTTGTCTACAAGTATTAATCACAGACAGGGGTAAGTATGTCTGGAAAGACAGTCAGGTACTGCTAAATTTTGTTTACAAGTATTAGTCGCAGACAGGGGTAAGTATGTCCAGAGAGAGAGTCAGGTACTGCTAAATTTTGTTTACAAGTATTAGTCGCAGATAGGCAAATATGTCAGGTACTGCTAAATTTTATTTACAAGTATATTAGCCGCAGACAGACAAATATGTCTGGTGCGCAGCGTGAGTCACATCATTGCATTTGTTTACTTAAAAAATGTTGTTGCAGTTTCTTTCCTCTGAAAAGAATGTTTTTTGTTTCAAGGAATTTTTTCTTTTTTCTTTTCAGAACTAAATTTATGATTGAAATAGGACCTAAAGAAAAGCCCAAATTTATGCATTTTATGCATCTAGTTCAATTGTAAGCCAGTGTCAGTGAAAACAATTTAAATTACAAGATGATCTCGATCATTCCGTGAAAACAGTTTGATACTTCAATAAAAATGACAAATTAAAGTATTTGAAAATACCCCTCTTTTCAAATAGGAAAGAATATTGCTCACAGGAATTGTAGCTATGCCATAAGCAGGCTTAGTCTCGTTAGACTGACGATTGAGATGTTTGTTGTTTTGACTTTACATATCATTCAGTGCCAGTTGACAACAGCTTTTGCTTTCAGAAGCAAACAATTATACTCAGAAATGGATATGCACACCCTTTACAACCCTGATGGAATTGTTATTAAATATAGTCTGCCATTCATAATGTAGTCTGAATCTTGGATATACATAGTTGAAGAAATTATTGATTCACTAGTTGAAAGCTCAGAAAAGTCCACCATTTATCGAAAGTTTGTGGATGTTAAATTCAGCTCAGCCCTGCTTTGAGAAATTTGAGTTAATATGTTAATATTGCTATAAATTAATTTGCCACTTTGGGAAAACAAAACAACCAGTGAACTGCGAAGTAATACCGCGGCAAAAAAAACTTATCAGCCTTTTCATGAAACAGTATGGAGCTTATATAATTAGGATACAAGGATGACGACAGTTTACAAAAACACAAAATACGTCCATTTCAACTTTGTTCTGATCAGTGCAACTGTAGCTTCGAATATCCCCAAAATGGAGCACAGACAGAGGGAGGGGGTTAAGGGTGCACAGTTGGCTTTCACTGATAACAGCACTCTGAAAGCTGAAGGAACTACCAACATTAATTAATGGTATCATTTTTTGGTATAATTTTGCCCTTTACTATTAAATTTGGAATATTTTCCCATCCTGTACCATTATTCTGCTCTCTTTTATTATTCAGAACTCTGGACAGAGTAGAACCCAAGTCATAATATTTAGCCTCTCACCTTCAGGTTCTTGATTAACGATTGCTTTAGTGATAATCTTTAGCAATGACAAGGCTTGTAACTGTACTGCGGCATTCTTGCGATGTTCTCTCAATGCACACAAAGCAATTTCCCCTGCCCCTTCTGCTACCAGATGTCCATCAATCACTTGCCATTCGCATAGCCGACACAAAAATTGACACCCAGCCACTTGAACATCTGACAATAGGCTATGCTTTCTCAGTGCATCAAGAACAGGTACAAAAACTTGACTCTCTATCAAGGAATGACAGGCAGGTCCCGAACTGGCCAGCACACAAAACAGCTGACAAATCGATTGAACAATTTCACCTGGTGGAATATAATATTCAAGACTTGAAAACTGAAAACTTTGGACAACTCTACCTCCAGTTACTGGAACAAAACACTTGTATATATATTTAACAACTTGGTGAAGCCTTGAAAAAGCTGCTTGATCATTTAAAACATTGCTTTTTCTATTGGAACAGAAAGGTAAAATTTGATGCTTGGAAATACTACATTTCACACAATGACAATATAATTTAAAGTATTTCTGTTTTAAAAGCAAGGTAACCAGGTTTGGCTGCTTGATATTTAAAAGAAAGTGAGCAAAGTTCAGTTTTCTCAATGCCAATAACATGATGCTTTAAAGTGCATATGAAGTGAAAAATAATTACTTCCGTGGATAGACCTTCCTAAACGAGAAATAGCGGTGAAAAATTTTTGTTACAATTTTTTATGGTTCTGAGATATTAATATTAATGTTTTCAACTGATGACATCAACAGTTGTTTCAACAAAGTTGCATTTATTAAAAATTAATTTGCTGTGAATCCATTTGGGTGGATTTAAGCCAAATTTGGGCTGATGATGTATCTTGATGTTTTCTTTCAGAACAGTAACAATTTTTCATTGTCATGGCAACAAACTCAGTTCCAGGCCCCATTTGTACAAAACAAATTTTCTGCTATTCCAAAAACTTTCACTGAGGCAATCAAGTAACCAGTTCAACAAGTTCAAGTAAAGTGGAACCTACGCTTCTCTTGGCTGAATGTGAAAAATAAGGGCGCTGGCCATGAAAGATTAATGGTTGGTTGATGAGTGACAGAGCACTTTTCATTACATCACTATTCATGCCTTTAGCATTTCATGTATTCAAAATGACACCTTATGATTAATTAACAAGTCTAGCTTTGAAGTCAGTGGCTGAAAGGTTCTCTTAATACTCTGTAAATGTAGACACAAAAACAAACTCCTACAAAGAAAAGTAATAAAATGAGTTTGCTTTGAGACTGAAAGAGCTTGATGTGTTGTGTATTCTCTTTGGATTTGCTCCGGGCAATCAATGAAGAGTGTAAATCACTAATAATATGAAATTTATTTTTAAAATAGAAGCTTTGCAGTAAAATATTTTTTCTGTAAAACACAAACAGCAATTTCTTTCTTTCAAATCCTAAATGTGTTTACAGTTCTGTCGAAATCTCTTTTGACTTTGATTTAAATGATACCTTATAATTAATATTAACAAGTTAGTTTAGATTTGAAGTCTGTGGCTGGAAGTTCAGTCCTTAATACTCTGTAAATGCAGACACAAACAAAGACATTAAACTCCTGTGAAGAAATGTAAAATGAATTTGCCTTGAGGCTGATAGAACTTGATGTGTTGTGTTAAGTATGTGTATTCTCTTTGGATTAATTGTTCTGTGGCAATCAATTAAAGTGCTGTTCAAAGTGAAGTCTTCAAACTAGTTCAAAATATCTAAAACTGAAGTTTGACCCATATAATTTCGACTTGGACACTTGTAACCAGTTTTAAAAATAAATTTCATGGAGAATAATTTATGAAGACAAAATGCTTAATTTAGCGCCAAAGCTGCAAAACACTTTCTAAGCTCATTAGATTTGCGTGATGTCACCTGGTTTGAAAGCAGCCAGGGGATCAATGTCACTTTCCCAGTCAAATTCATATGATCATGGCAAAAGTTTCATAGCTGGTGGTGTAGTGTTTGAGCAAAAAACTCTCTATTGTGCTGCAAATGCTAGTATAGAGCAGCTTAAAGAACTTTCAAACCATGTGACGTCATAAATCGCCATCATATGTTTTCAATTTTGTTCGCACTGAATGCACTATTTTGAAAGCTTATTTCACAGACTTAAAATGGTCAGTTAAGCACTTTTATCCATGTACAGTTGAATAGAAGTGTTGGAAAAGCTCTTAGAGCTATAAGTATACCAGTGACAAAATGGCTCCAGTAGCACTATAAGAGTGCAGGTCACTCTATGAAACAAATCTGTCTGATTAGCACAGAATTAGATGAAACGCGTATCTTGAAATCAGTATATTCTTATATATATATATTCTGCCTACACAAAGGTATTGAGCACTTTGACAAGTTTAACCAAAAACCTTTCTATATGTTTTTAAAAAAAATGTTATTATAAAGTTGACTCATTATAAACAATGACTGCCTGACATTATCCCAAAGCCTTTAGAGCTATATACAAATGATTTTATTTATCATTTATTTTCTAATTTTATTAAAAAAATAGAAGTATATAACCAAATCAGTGAATTTAGCCATTTTTGCATTTTCTGATTGGTTCCTGAAATAAATATCCAGGATTGGCTGACATACCCAACCAGCAAGTCAATAGTGTTTTTGGCATGCTCTGATTGATTCTTTAAAAAGTGAATAATATCAAGGATATGCATGAGTTCAATGTTTAGCAATCGAGAGAAGCAACATGGCATCAAGATTTCCCCAACAAAAAAGCCAAAAGTTTGGAAATAAATGATGCAGCTGTTTCCGAGAACATGCAACAAACCCATAGAACTTGGAGTTGGTGTATTTTGAGCATCAGTATATTGATTTCAACCCAACAACTGCTGCAAACATTGCTTGGCTCATGATATCCCAGTTTTTTGGCCAGAGGGAATGAAAGAATCAGACAGCCATGAAGAAGTATACATTTACAAACACACAGACCTTGCTTAACCCCAGTGAATGGTGGCTTCGACACTAGTATTACATAAATTTCTATTATTATACTGATTTAACTGACTTGGCACATACTAAAACAACTATCCCCCTCAGTGTTTGTGCCAAGCGGATTACATTCACTTTGGGGGATAATTGGGTATTATTTAACACAGCAACCAATGATATTTTTTATGTTTAAATAACACCTTACCAACATCAATGTGAGTTCGAATGATCTTCATTAGCAAAATGTGTTTCTCAGTACGAAAAAAAGCTTCTTGTTCCAGTATGTCATACGAGAGAATATAGTTCAATAGCCGACAGGAAGGAAGCTGTAGCGCTTCTGCATTAATAAACGTTTCCATAGCTTGAATAATTAAATCCACAGCATTTTCTTGAATCAGATCTTTGCAAAGTCCATCTGCACTGCTGAGCATGTTCACAACCAAACTACATCCAACTGCCTGAATACAAAAATCATTGGGATGCGAATTCATAGTTCTCAAAATTTCTTTATGAACTTGGAGAGACTCGAAATGTAAACGCATTTTTTCACTTCCTTCCAGGAGCTTTGTCAAAATAAAGCAGCAATGTTTCTGGACGTTTGCGTTGAAATAAAGTGAGGTCATTGACTTCAAAACTATTGTATGCGCTGACTCAAGCTCCAGTACTTCAAAATTTTCGAAGCTAGATAAATCGTCTATGAGTTCGGCCAAATCGCCGAGGGATGCCTCAACGACTTGCGGTATTCTGACATTATCTCTAACGCGATTAAGGGTTTGTAGTACTTTTTCCATAATCGGAGATTCGTCAATCGAGTGTTCAGGCATAGTTCTCAATCCATTGGTAAGACTTCTAGCTCCACAGTAAAACTCCATTACATGAGTGACTGAACAAATTTTAAATATTGTTTAAACGTACGTTGTGGCTGCCAGCGAAAGCCGATTATGCATGCTGCTAAATTTGAATTTCACATACTCGAAGACACGGATACAGGCCCAGGGAAAGTGCCAATATCTGAAAACAAACAAATAAAATTTCCGTTAGATCTAGACGCTGAATGTCTACATCTTCCTTATTTTACCACGATTCTCAACACTGGTTCTCGTGTCGTTACAATTCAAATTTTTGAAAACGTATGGCCAAAAATAATAAACGACTTCTTAAAACCAACAGTTTGCAAGTCACATGAGCTGGGCCAGGTTTAAGAATTTGATACCTCTATGCACCAGGTCCTCGAGGTGGAATATTCGAAGCATACACAAAAAAAGGAGAGCACTAAAATGAATCCCCCGATGTTTATACATATTCCGTCACGTCCTAAACAGCCGACAACTTTCACTTTTCGCTGGAAAAGTCTCGAAGAACAATACGCCTCGGGATATGTGTTGAAATACTACCGCTGCACTACCTCGCTCAGATTTCGTTTGATGCCCGCAAACTTTCAGACTTCTTGATAAGTTGGCTACTTTAATAAGTCAAACGTCCTCAGTTCATTTCAAGGACTGAAACAAACACAGACAATAATGTCTGAATTCTTTTTCGCACGTTCTGTGTCAAAACAACGGGATACTTCGTGTAAGACCGGGCGAATGCGTCTCGTCATGAACCAAAGGCAAAGGCCAAGTGAGCAAGTGAAACGTTGATGCACCGAAAAAAAGAGATCAGCTTGGAGTGATTTTACCTGCGGAGTCAGATTTACCACGATAGATTAAAATAAAGAAACAATTTACGTAAAGTATGCCACGTTTAAGTGTGGACGATTTTGTTCATGGGCTTGTGGTCAGGAGATGACGTCTCGTCCAGTTTTGATAATGTGGTACACGAACAATGCCCAACTGAGCTATTTTAAAACTTCTTCTACACTTAAAACTGCTTGTTACCATGCAGTGTAGGCATGTTATTAAAAAAAATCGAGAAAATCTTGTATATGAACTTACGGTTACTGAGTGACTTTATTTATGCCCAAGCTATTGAATTCTTGTACACACATGTATGACTTTCAGTTCGTACACTTGGTACTGAGTAATGCTGGGCCTATTTCGCTTTCAGTTTTATACTAGCAGTACCAATACATTAGGTTCAATTTATTCTACATCTACTTTCGTAGCTCAAACCTTTTTCCACCCACCAACTTCGTCAATATATTTCACTTTATATTCTAAATAATAATCGAATTAGTATTTGTATTAGTTAACTGACCACTTCAGCTAAAACGTTGCTAGACACTGATTTATCTCTAAATATTGAATGCTGCGTAGTTAGGTACAGTTTTATGCTTTGAATTACGCACGAAGTTTATATGCGTTAGATTTTAAATATAAAATGTAAAATAACACAAGTGAATCTCGCACGCCGATTGGTCAAGATCGTGAGAAAACCATGTCTGTAAGAGAGTAAATAGACACGCTTTTGACGTACATGTAAGGAGAACTTGGGTTAAGAATTAAATACACTTCTCTTTGATTTTTCAAGTTTGTTTGTTGGTTATTTTATAAGAGCAATAAAACGCATTTCCTGTGTCTATGTACGGGGTTGTTTGGAGAATTTTGAATAAAAGAAAACTAAAGTCACGAGCTGTCCGCGTCAATTCAAAGTGTTTATAAAAAGCCATACGTATACATAGACACGGGAAATGCGTTTTATTCTGCTAATTTTAAAAACTGCCGAGACACCAACTCGCTGTGTACGCTTGGTTGTTGCACATTTGAGGGACTAAAATTATGGTTCCAATCAGGCTTGGCAGGGGGGAATTTCTATTAGTGTTAAAGATATTTTTAGAAAAATGTCTAGATAAGATACGTCAGACAAGGTCATAGGCCTGAAGGCAATATAACAAGTCAAAAATTTCCCCAATTTCAAAATAGCATTTTACATGCAGTCGACGTAATTTCCCAATTACTGCGTGTGTACAACCCATGATTGGCGTCGTGTGTGAGGTCGATGGCAGTATCTAATCTTGGAGATAGGGTCTTGACCTTCGTTGTGGGCAACATCTTGCGTAGCATTTGTGTCACGCGTTTCTAGTCAGCAAACTTCGGGCATGCTCGGTTCATGGTCCGATGACTTCGACGAGTGGTTGGTCATCAACAAGCGTTCCTCCTTTTTTTCTTGACCTATCATTTTGATTTAGACAGTAAACATTTTCTTGAGAAATTTTCGTACATGCTAACAATCTAATTGGCATTGGTACATTTCATCTTTTGTTAGACCAATTGTCTTAGAAGATGAATGTTATTACCTGAAAATCAGTTTTTCATTTATAAATGAAATTATGAACGTCAGCAAAGCCTTCGTGTCGTGTCCAACTTCATTCATAAAACTCTGCACTTATGGCTCGAGTGTTTTTAGTTTTGTCGCTGATTAACATAATTTTTGTGAGAAAAATATTATTTTATTCGGAAGTTTTACGAGAAAGTCTATCAGCCAACAATATAATCAAATAGTTTTGATCTAAGTGACAGAAACCCGGCACACGTCACGTAAAGAGATATGCGCCGAAAGTGCAAAAATTAATACTTTAATTTCAAAACTCAAATAAATATGCAGAAACCAACTTGTTAAACCGTTTTGTTTGACTTTGAAGATGACATTAGACTGATTTAATTGAGAGTTCTAGATTTCACTCAGTCAGAATATAAATGAATTCGAAACAACAACTTTGCGGCTGCTGTCATGATCAGTGTGCGAGAGCGCTCGAGCAAAATGCTACAAAACATTTTCCTGGCAGTTTTCATTATTACAAATGACATGGTCGTTGAGCCGAGAGACGAAAGAAATTTTTCTATTACAAAAAAACAGGAGAAGTGACAAGTTATTTCTTGTGCCAGATGCATGTAAAATCTATTTTAAAGTCGACCTTCACCTTAAGAGCGTGACCGCAGTCTTTGCAAGTTTAAATTGACCATCACTGCCGAAGTTCAACTTATAATACGTTTTTTTCTGAAACTGAAGTATATTTGGATGCTAATTTTTACAAAATGATCAATTGAATTTTGTCTACGATTAATTGCCATTTTTTTTAAAAAAGAAACTTAGTATGTATTGGGTTTATCTCGATTCTGAAAACAGTTCGTTTTAATTGGCTGCTTTCGATACGAAACGCGGCTACGATCGATCAAGTGTTTTATTTTCCTTTGAAAGGAAAAATTTTCACCGTTACTGTTTGCATTTTCAATTGACTCTATAATTAGCATATTACACCTTTCTTTTTTACTGTAATCGTTATTATCGGAATCATGAAGGACATGAAGTCCCATTAACCCTATCTAGCCCGGGCTTTTTTGGGGTGTCGCAGCCCGGGGGGAGGGGGGGGGAGGGGAAGAATCCGCACCCCCTCCTTAACCTTTTTACTATTCATCCTAGAGTGACGATTTTTTGTACAAATGGTAATCACCACAATCGCCTTTAGGCTTTATTACTCGTTATTCTCTACATGCAAATCAGTTGCTGTCAACAACAATCGTTTATTTCACCTCAACTGTGGCTATATAAGTCTACCAATTTTAAATATTACAATAAGGTGCTGGCTACCCAGAATAACCATGCGGGGCTTTACTAGCCGGGGAGCCAGAACACGTTTTGAATTTTACATGTTTATATCATAAGAACTACTTAATTTTGGAGTTAGGTGCAATTAATTACTAAAGACGTCATAATGACGTCATCAGAGATGTTTAGACTCGTAGTTTTGGTATATTCGGTACAGAAAGCAGATATTTATCAAACATGAAATAATGTCTTTTGCTAACTTTAATTGCAACATCCTTTCAATTCCGAAATGTTATAACCTAAAAAAAATTTTGTGATGTATTGATGACGTCATACATAACGTGTTTCTTTTATGTTTTCGTAGAAAGCTACGTACAAAAGTGAATAAACCTGCTCTAAATGGATCTGAATTCAATATCTGAATAAATATCCACACTAGCATGTTATTTACAAACGAAATTTTACGCGCAGGTTGAAAAGAATAGTAAAAAATGAAGATTTTGAAAAAAATAAAAAAATACCCATAATGCTTTTTTTTGAAAATTGATTGGGAGGTTTGCTGCAAACCTTGAAAACAAAACTTTGGACTTCTTAAATTTGATTATTATGGACTTCTAAATATGTTATTACGTTGTACATTAGCATCTAAAACAAGATGATTTTGAAAATGCAAAAAGCGGCGACTTTGACATTTTGGTTGTCATGGCAACAATATTAAGTGGAACAAAGCGAAACATATACCAAAAGATTTCCAATAAAATTTTAGGAAAAGTCATAAAATTTCAGCATCGTAGTGCCATGCATTCTAAAGTGGATTCCGTCCCCCCCGGGCTGTATAGGGTTACTCAAATGTTAAAATTGCATGAGATGACGTTGGAATTAGTATTATAGTTTTGAAATGTGAAAAGATATTTGATGACTTATATTTGGTAAAGAAATTAAGATGGTTAATGTCTACATACATTCTTCACATGTTAAATAACTATCACTTTAACTTCTTTCTCTACCTTGAAGGTACTACTAGTTTTTAAACTTTAAAAAGTATTGTGCGTGTTTTAAGTTATTATTATTAATATATTTCGAGTATAATTGACATACAAAACAACACGGTTCATAGCCTTCTGGTCTGGCGGAATGTTTAGCCGTTTTCAATCATATGTAACGCCGGATAAATGATTTAAAGTTTCTGACCATTTCAGCAAGCCCAGAGACACGACAAATATATCGAATTAATAAAATCGCCAAACTGGGATTCAGCTTAAGGTATATAGTTTTTGAAAAAACTATTGAATGCGTCGGCAAGTAATATAAACTTGAAGTATTATATGATAAATAAATTATCGTCGCCGTGAGATGATGGGAAAAGCTTAGTTTTCTTGCATGTAAATATTTCAAGTTTTCGCTTATCATCTTCAATAGTTACCTTGGTTGATTTTCGTTACAAAATGGCTTTTTGAATTAAATTAGATATTGATAAACGTAACTTAATTGCAGCTGGGACTTAGAAGATTGAAAAACTAAATCAAATACCACGCATATGTTTATAACCAAGTCTTGCAACCTGATTGGCTGCACTTCTCCCGTATATTATCAATAATTTGACCACATACAAAGAAAACACTTCTTGATATGACGGGGGCTTTATAATAAAGATAGTTATTATTTTCCAAAATCTATGAATAGCACTTTTTTCATTATCTGAATGCTTTTCCTAAATTTAGAGTATATACGCTTTTTTTTTTTTTTAATAAGAACCAGAAAATTTGGCCGAGGCTCATTGTTCTTTATTTTTTGGCAATTTGAGCCTCAAATTGTTCTTTTAAAATTATGCAATACACGCATTGGAAAACGAATTTGAGAACATCCTTGCAGATTTATTATGGATTCGCAGCTGAGTCATTTTCTCGAGACGGTTTCCGCGATAAACTACGAAGCATTTCTTATTCATTCTGTATTGTTTAGTGTAGTAAAAGATCGAAGTTCAGTAAAGTTTGTAAAAAAAAAAATCAGCAATTAATTCAGCCCGAGCCTCAACTTGTTCTTAAATTGTTTTTAAATTTTAGCCAATCAACATTTTTATCAAGTTAAGAAAAAAAGAGTGTATTCTTGCGGTATAGTCAAACTGTGTCACGTTTCGCGACAATGACGTAAGACGAAACCAACGATTAATTAGCGCCAACCTCGTTCCCAGGGCCCTTTCTGGGGAAGAGGAAATTTTCAAAGCACTCGAACCAAACTATACTCTATAGTTTTCGAGAGGAAGTAACACGTTTAATTTTCTACAGCATGTTTTATATATCTAACAGATATGGTAAATACTAAAGCAGTTATACCCCTTAGAATCGGTGATCAATTTAAGAGGAAAAACAATAGAATTAAAGAGGGGGAACAGATTCATGTAGAAATAATATCCATTAGAAAAGTGATGGGTTGGGTGGATGGGCCATTTTCTGGCATACATGAATTTTTTTTCTGCTCCATTGTGTTTGCAGTATTTTTTTTCGACAGCATTTGCTCAGCAGGAATTTTTTTCGTGACATTTCCCCCCTTTAACCGGCAAATGAAGAAAAACATGGATTTCTTTGTTTTCTTTTGCTCAGATATTTTGGTACTTTATATGTAATACTGCGCTCAACATATTCAATACAAAGTAAACAAGTTGTTTCAGGACACAAATTTAGAAGCTTTATATTATTAAAAATGGGTACAGTCCCAGTTTCAAAATATGTTGTTTGGAAGCTACGATTACTACAGGCTTTAAAAATAACTTTGGTTTGTCGCTGTTAATACTCACATTTATAACAGCTACATATCGTTCTGTTACTATAGTTATATAAAAGGCAAGTCAACTAAAATGATAGACACAGTGCTAGTATATAATACCTATAGTACATATATTTTTAATATACCAGCAATAGCCGATAGCTTGTGATTTATGCAATCGATACCAAACAAAGTTGTTTTATATAAAATTTTAGTGACATCTTGAAATTGGTGTTTCTAGTTTATAGTAAAAATGTTTCAATATATTAATTTTCGTGCCACGCGGCAGTAGCGCTCTATTGATTGAGTAGCATAACATTACTGTTTAGATTTCAGGATGTACGAATTTTTTTGGTCATTGTCACCTGCAGAAATACTTTTACCAAATTTGCTTTGCCTGTTGTTTTTTTTCTGCCATTTCTTCACAACCCCCATCATTACTTTTCTACTTGTCAGCCCCCAAGTATAAACCAGCTCGGCTACGCACAATTTTATTGGTTTAGAAACAGTAATAGTGAGACAATATTTAGGTAATAAGGTAAAAAAAGCGGTACTTCCTAGGAACCCAATTTCAGTAGGGGGGTGGGGTATTATGTGCCGCCACCCACCACCTTTTTTACAAAAAGGCTGAATTTCAGGAGTGTTAGATGATCCGTAAGTGACAACTGCCGTATAAAAGGATGTATGGGAAATTGAAGAAAAGAAGGGGGGAACAACACGTCTTCGAATATATCTACAAAACGGCCGCAATATGGCCCAAAACCAGAACAAAACACAATAAGACAACACATTTAAGGTAAGTGAAGTTTTTTTCAAACTAGTTGGTAATTTGCTTGTATTTAGAGACTCAAAAAGAATTTTCCATACATTCTCTTATACGGCAGTTGTCACTTACGTATTAGCTAACACTAAGTACATGACGTACATCGTAATAAGGTTCGTAATGCATGGAAAAAAAGTCGAATTTTACGTTTGGGAAGCCTGTGCTGAAACGTGAGCAATCTTGAAATGTCCTTATCGATCGACAGAGTCATCTATTGAGAGTCAACCAATATTTTTTATCAGCAGCTACGTTTGCCATAGAACTGTTGATTGCAGTTTCTTTGCAATTTATAGTATTGTTTTTGTTGCTAATGATAACCATCATGCAGATAACAACAACAATTTAGATTTCTTGATTTCGTTTTGTTTCCTCGTCGGGCAATTGGTTTGGCATGGTTGGATCAGCTGTCACCTCAGTCCAACGTACTCGATCAGGTAAATAGGTCAACAACAATGTTTCTGTATCGGGAATGAATTGGTCATTGATGGCTTGTAGGTACATGGCATCCCCTTTTATCAATATCTGATCGACTGTGTGGGAAGTAAATTGCGAAACGTGACTTGACTTTGCACATAACAGAGCTGAAAGACTCATAAAAGCACATTGCCTTCCCCTAGATACGTCGCTAAAACGACAATCAGCTTGATGAAAACTTCCACTAATACTAAATTTAGCGTTTGACATGATAATTTAAATTGTTTAAACTTACCCCCGGAAAAAGAACAAGCACTCCCTCATCAGATTTCTCTATGTCGGTAAGCGCGTGACCGTAGGACTGTTCCGCTGACCCAATGAACCCCGTGCTCACAAAAAGATCTATCGCTACAAGTTCGTCCGTCCAAAAATCCATAGCCCAGAAGCGATCTATAATTACTTTACTTGCCAAAACGGATAGCGATCGACAGCTACTTAAAAATTGGAGACCAATCTCCCTTCTGAATACTGACTACAAAATCGCCTCAAACGTGCTAGCAAACAGAATAAGAACCGTTTTACCTACAATAATTCACCAGGATCAAGTTGGATACCTGAGAGGCCAGCTAATTAGCGATGCAGTCAGAACCATTGTCGACATAATCCACTATACAGATATTAAAAACAACCCCGGACTCCTTCTGTTCCTGGATTTTCGCAAAGCCTTCGATACGATTAGCTTCAATTACCTCTTAAAATGCTCAAAAAATTTTCAATTTTGGGAATTCTTTTATCAAATGGGTTCAGGTGCTATACAGCGTTGCAAAAAGTTGTGTGATCAATGGCGGAATAAGCTCTGGTTATCAGGAGTCAGACAAGGGGACCCTCTGTCCCCATATTAGTTCATCCTCAGGATAGAATTACTCGCAACGCAATTCTTGTAAACAAGCAAATCAATGGCATTTCAATACTGGACAAAGAAACCAAAATTGTTCTATATGCAGATGATATAACTATTGCTGT